>SJYX01012283.1:224818-249326 GCA_006410675.1 Oreotragus oreotragus | reverse complement strand
TGGATGGCACCACTGACTCGATGGACGTGTCTGAGTGAACTCCATGAGTTGGTGATGGACAGGGAGGCCTAGCGTGCTGCCAATTCATGGGGTTGCAGAGTCGGATACAAGTGAGCCAACAGCTGAACTGAACTGAGCAGGGTGATCTTGGGTAAACCAGTTGGCCTCTCTCTCACCAATAATTTCTAAATGTTTCAGTAACTCTTTAAGTGAGAAAAATCATCACTATGTCGCACATATGAGATAAACTACTTATCTTGTTTATATCTATCTTATCAGTTGGATTGGCTAAAGAGTTCATTTGGATTCTTCCATAGCATCTTATGATTTGTTTTCAAAATGAATGTTTTGGCCAACCCAATATCTATCTATCTATCCATCTATCTATGTATCATTCATCTACCTATCAGTAAACTAGTAGCTTACTTCCTAAATCCCTGAAGTCATCTTGTCTTCTCACCTGTCACTCCTCACTTCTAATCTACCACCAAATTCTGCCAACATTTCCTTCAGAATATACCCAGAACCTGACCCTTCTCGTCGCCTTCATTGTTCATGGTGGTGACCAGCCCTGTCAGTTCTCTTTGGATGATGGCATTGACTACCTCCCCTGATTTCTCTGCTTCTTGCTCTCCTTCAAGGTATTTTCAACACAGAAGCCAAAGTGACTTCTTAAAAACAGAAGTCAGATCCTCTCAGTCCTCAGCTCAATGACTGACTGATCAGCCCCTGAGGATCTGGCCTCCCTCATCACTCTCAAGCCCTTTTTTCTGCCTCTGCTCTCTCTGCCCCAACCTCAACCTCTTGCCAGACATGCTGCTGCCTCAGATCTCTGCATTGCTGCTTCCTCTGCCAGCAGAGACTGGTTCACCAACCCCAGTTTGAGTTAATGTGGGCAAAATATTTGCACTGAATCATTGGGAATGAAAAAGATATAGTAAGTGTTAGTAAGTGTTAGTTTCTCAGTCATGTCTGACTCTTTGCAACTCCATGGACTGTAGGCTGCCAGGCTCTCCTGTCCATGCAATTCTCCAGGCAAGAACACTGAAGTGAGCTGCCATTTCCTTCTTCAGGGGATCTTCCCAACCCAGGGATTGAACCCGGGTCTCCTGAATCACAGGAGGATTCTTTATCATCTGAGCCACGTTCCTAACAAAGGCACAAACTTTACAGGACTGAGTGACAAATTGGAGAAAGGGATTAAAAAGGGTAAAAATATCTGCGTTCCTATATGAATCAAGGATATTTTAAAATATTTTGTTATATTATTTAAATAACATTATATATTATGTTCCAAAGTTTTTCAGGTGTGGAATTAGTATACATTTCAAGTTCAGCATTTCAAAGTATCTTCTAACTCTGCTGCTAAGTTGCTTCAGTCATGTACAACTCTGTGCAACCCCATAGACGGCAACCCACCAGGCTCCCCTGTCCCTGGGATTCTCCAGGCAAGAACACTGGAGGGGGTTGCCATTTCCTTCTGCAATGCATGAAAGTGAAAAGTGAAAGTGAAGATGCTCAGTCATGTCCGAATCTTAGCGACTCCATGGACTGCAGCCCACTAGGCTCCTCCGTCCATGGGATTTTCCAGGCAAGAGTGCTGGAGTGGGGTGCCATTGCCTTCTCCATCTTCTAACTCTAAAATACTATAATTAACAAGTACTATAAAATAATTATGTAAATCAAATACAGATATGCTTTCTCACATGACTGTGGTTATAGAATATTGATGCAGTCTTATATGGCTTCCCTTGTGGCTCAGCCGGTAAAGAATCTGCCTGCAATACGGGAGACCTGGGTTTGATCTCTGAGTTGGGAAGACCCTTGGAGAAGGAAAAGGCTATCCACTCCAGTATTTTTGCCTGGAGAATTCTCGGACATGACTGAACGACTTTCACATTCACTTATTTAAATACTAGATTTATGTTACTGTATTTAACAAAAATAAAATTTTCAGTGACATTCACTTATTTAAATATCAGATTTATGTTACTGTAGTTAAGAAAAAATTTTTTTTCAGCTATGTGGTTTTATGAGAAGTATTTTTCTACTTTTCAGAAATAATTTATGAAGAACCAATGAAGTCTTAATTTTAATCTTGAGCATTCCACCTTTCTCTTGCTAGAGTGGATGTGTGTGTGTGTTATGTGTGTTTAATGAATCCATTAGTTCATGCAGAAGCCAAAAAGTTAAAGCGGATCACCAATTTCGGGCAACTAAGCTACCTATTATTTCTTGTATGCATAAAGATTGATGTTTTTTAACCTATGTGATTTATTTCAACCTACATGGATCAGATATAAAAAGGTTTTCTGTGCCTGTCCCCTGATCCAGTGCCAAGGAGAAAAGAAGTTTAAATAATTCTAACTTCTTAATAACTTATCCAGACAACAAAGCCTCTGCCTTTGGATAATGCTGCAGTTTCTTTAAAGTAGTGTTTGCACAGCACTTTAGCAGAGCTATTATTAAAAATGCAGGTCTTTGAGCTTTGTTTCAAACCTTCTGAAAGGTATTTCTAGTGCTGAAGCAGGAATCTGCTCCCTAGTTGACCCGCATATATTAAAATTTGAAGATTACTGCAAAGAAGGTATATTCCACTTTCAGTATGAAAATGAGAACCTAACAAGCATTGCTTGAGGATTCTAAGTCAATATGTTGAAAACATTCCCTTAACATTATCAGTCATGTTTTTTGTTAGCTACTAGGCTGTGTTAAAGGCTCTGGGTATTCAGTTGTTATTGTATTATTGTTATGTAACTGACAGCTTTATTCAGCTAATTTATATACATCACTCATGCAAAGTGTGCTATTTAATGGTTTTTAGTATGTTCATAGAGTTGTGCAACAATCCTAACAATTAATTGTAGAAAATTTTAATCATTCTCAAAAGAATCTCCACACCCCTCAGCTGTAACGTCTTTCTTCCTCAGCCCAAGACAAACACTAACCTAGCTTCTGTGTCTATAGATATATGGTGAACACTTGTGTACAACTTTTGGGGTTAACATATGTTTTCATTCTCTTAGGCTTTTACATTGAGTAGAATTGCTGGGTCTAATTGCAACTCTATGTTTAACTTTTTGAGCAACTGCCAAACTGTTTTCCAAAGTAGCTGTACCATTTTACATTCCTGCCAAATATTTGAGAATTCTGATTTGTCTACATTCTCACCAACACTTACTGTCTTCTTGATAATAGCCATTCTAGACAAGTGATATTGATTGGCAGTTCCCTAATGACTATGTCAAGCATCATTTCATGTGTTTATTGGCCACTTGTATATATTCTTTAGGGAAATGCCTGTTCAGGTTGCCAGTTTTTTAAAGAGTTTTTAAAATCTTTTTATTATTGAGTTGTAAGGGTCTTTCACATAGTCTAGATAGCCCCTTATCAGATGGATGATCTGCAGATATTTCGTGCCATTCTATGGACTTTGTCATTTTCTTGGTAATGCCCTTCGTTGTACACAAGTTTTTAATTTTATTGATTTCCCATTTGTTTCTTCTCTTGTTGCTCATATTTTTTCGTCCTAGCTAATAATTTGTTTCCAAGTTCAAAGTCATGCAGATTTATTCTTTTGTTTTCTTTCAAGAGTGTTATAGTTTTAGCTCTTAACATTTAGATTTTGATCAGTTTGAACTAATTTTTGTATATGGTGTGAAGTAGGGGTCCAGCTGCATGCACATGTCCAGTTGTACCATTACCATTTGTTGAAAAGATTATTCTTTCCCTTATTGAATGGTTTTGTTGTTTAGTCTCTAAGTCATGTTATCTCTTTTGCAACGCTATGGACTGTAGCCCTCCAGGCTCCCCTGTCCATGGGATTTTCCAGGCAAGAGTACTGGAGTGGGCTGCTGTTTCCTCTCCAAGGGATCTCTCTGACCCTGGTATCAAACCCGAGTCTCTTGCATTGGCAGGCAGATTCTTTACCACTCAGATAACAGGGAAGCCCTTGAATGGTTTTAGCACCCTGTAAAAAGTCAATTGATCATAAATGTGAAAATGTATTTCTGGACTCTCAATTCTATTATTGATCTATTATATATTCATCCTTTGCCAGTAGCATACTGCCTGGACCATTGTGGCTTTATGATAAGTTTTTAAAATCAGAAAGTAATGACACTGCACTCCAGTACTCTTGCCTGGTGGGCTACAGTCCATGGGGTCGCTAAGAGTTGGACACGACTGAGCGACTTCACTTTCACTTTTTGCTCTCATGCATTGGAGAGGGAGATGGCAACCCACTCCGGGGTTCTTGCCTGGAGAATCCCAGAGACAGGGGAGCCTGGTGGGCTGCTGTCTATGGGGTCACACAGAGCTGGACACGACTGAAGTGACCTAGTAGTAGCAGTAGCAGTAGCAGTGAGTCCTTCAAGTTCATTCATCTTATATTAATAAAAGATGTTTTGGTTATTCTGGGTCCTTTGGGTTTCCAAATGAATTTTAGGATCAGCATGTCAATTTCTACAAAGAAGTCTGGCAGGATTCTGATAGAGATTTCACTAAATTTATAGATCAGTTACAGAAGTAAAGCCATTTAAACAATGTTAAGACTTCCAATCTATAAACATAAAATGTCTTTCTATTTATTGTTTAGTTGAGTTCAGTCACTCAGTCATGTCCCCATGAACTGCAACACACCAGGCCTCCCTATCCATCACCAACTCCCAGAGACCATCCAAACCCATGTCCATTGAGTCAGTGATGCCATCCAACCATCTCATCCTCTGTGGTCCCCATATCCTTCTGTCCTCAATCTTTCCCAGCACAGGGTCTTTTCAAATGAGTCAGCTCTTTGCATAAGGTGGCCAAAGTATTGGAGTTTCAGCTTCAAGATCAGTCCCTCCGATGAACACCCAGGACTGATCTCCTTTAAGATGGACTGACTTGACCTCCTTGCAGTCCAAGAACTTTCAAGAGTCTTCTCCAACACCACAGTTCAAAAGCATCAATTCTTCAGCGCTCAGCCTTCTTTACTGTCCAACTATCACATCCAAACATGACTACTGGTAAAACCATACATTTGACTATACAGACCTTTGTAGGCAAAGTAATGTTTCTGCTTTTTGATATGCTGTCTAGGTTTGTCACAGCTTTTCTTTCAAGGAGTAAGCGTCTTTTAATTTCATGGCTGCAGTCACCATCTGTAGTGATTTTGGAGCCCCCCAAAATAAAGTATCTTACTGTTTTTATTGTTTCTCCATCTTTTTGCCATGAAGTGATGAGAACAGATGCCATGATCATAGTTTCCTGAATGTTGAGTTATAAGTCAGCTTTTCACTCTCTTCTTTCACTTTCATCAGGAGGCTCTTTAGTTCCTTTTTGCTTTCTGCCATATGGGTGGTGTCATCTGCATATCTGAGGTTATTGATATTTCTCCCAAAAATCTTGATTCCAGCTTGTGCTTAATCCAGCCCAGCGTTTCTCATGATATACTCTGCATATAAGTTAAATAAACAGGGTGACAATATACAGCCTTGACATACTCCTTTCCCAATTGGGAACCAGTCCGTTGTTCCATGCCCAGGTCTAACTGTTGCTTCTTGACCTACATACAGGTTTCTCAAGAGGCAAGTCAGCTCTGGTATTCCTTCTCTTTCAGAATCTTCCACAGTTTATTGTGATCCACATAGTCAAAGCCTTTGGCATTTTCAATGAAGCAGAAATAGATGTTTTTCTGGAACTCTCTTGCTTTTTCCATGATCCAACGGATGTTGACAATTTGATCGTGGTTCCTCTGCCTTTTCTAAAACCAGCTTGAACATCTGGAGGTTCAGCATTCATGTATTGCTGAAGCCTGGCTTGGAGAATTTTGAGCATTACTTTACTAGCGTGTGAGATGAGTGCAATTGTGTGGTAGTTTGAGCATTCTTTGACATTGCCTTTCTTTGGGATTGGAATGAAAACTGACCTTTTCCAGTCCTGTGGCCACTGCTGAGTTTTCCAAATTTGCTGGCATATTGAGTGCAGCACTTTCACAGCATCATCGTTCAGGATTTGAAATAGCTCAACTGGAATTCCGTCACCTCCACTAGCTTTGTTCATAGTGATGCTTCCTAAGGGCCACTTGACTTCACATTCAGGATGTCTGGCTCTAGGTGAGTGTGAGTGATGACACTGTTGTACTTATCTGGGCTGTGAAGATCTTTTTTGTACAGTTCTTCCGTGTATTCTTGCCACCTCTTAATATCTTCTGCTTTTGTTAGGTCCATANCGTAGTGATTCTTTCTAAAGCCCACTTGACTTCACATTCCAGGATGTCTGGCTCTAGGTGAGTGATCACACCATTGTGATTATCTTGGTCATGAAGATCTTTTTTTGTACAGTTCTTCTGTGTATTCTTGCCATCTCTTCTTAATATCTTCTGCTTCTGTTAGGTCCATACCATTTCTATCCTTTATTGAGCCCATCTTTGCATGAAATGTTCCCTTGGTATCTCTAATTTTCTTGAAGAGATCTCTAGTCTTTCCGATTCTGTTGTTTGCCTCTATTTCTTTGCATTGATCGCTGAAGAAGGCTTTCTTATCTCTCCTTGATATTCTTTGGAACTCTGCATTCAGGTGCTTATATCTTTCTTTTTCTCCTTTGCTTTTCATCTCTCTTCTTTTCACAGCTATTTGTAAGGCCCCCTCAGACAACCATTTTGCTTTTTTGGATTTCTTTTCCATGGGGATGATCTTGATCCCTGTCTCCTGTACAGTGTCACGAACCTCCGTCCATATTTCATCAGGCACTCTGTCTATCAGATCTAGTCCCTGAAATCTATTTCTCACTTCCACTGTATAAGGAATTTCATTTAGGTCATACCTGAATGGTCTAGTGGTTTTCCACTTTCTTAAATTTAAGTCTGAATTTGACAATAAGGAGTTTATGATCTGAGCCACAGTCAGCTCCCATTCTTGTTTTTGCTGACTGTATAAAGCTTCTCCTTCTTTGGCTGCAAAGAATATAATCAATCTGATTTCAGTGTTGATCATCTTGTGACGTCCATGTGTAGAGTCTTCTCTTATATTGTTGGAAGAGGGTGTTTTCTATGACCAGTGCATTCTCTTGGCCAAACTCTATTACCCTTTGCCCTGCTTCATTCTGTACTCCAAGGCCAAATTTGCCTGTTACTCCAGGTGTTTCTTGACTTCCTACTTTTGCATTTCAGTCCCCTATAATGAAAAGGGCATCTTTTTTGGGTGTTAGTTCTAAAAGGTCTTGTAGGTCTTCATAGAACCATTCAGCTTCTTCAGAGTTACTAGTTGGAGCATAGACTTGGATTACCGTGATACCAAATGGTTTGCCTTGGATATGAACAGGGATCATTCTGTCATTTTTGAGTTTTCCTCCAAGTACTGCATTTTGGACTCTTTTGTTGACCGTGATGGCTACTCCATGTCTTCCAAGGGATTCCTGCCCGCAGTAGTAGATATAATGGTCATCTGAGTTAAATTCACACATTCCAGTCCATTTTAGTTCACTGATTCATAGAATGTCGATGTTCAGTCTTGCCATCTGCTGTTTGACTACTTTCAATTTGCCCTGATTCGTGGACCTGACATTCCAGGTTCCTATGCAATATTGCTCTTTACAGCATTGGATCTTGCTCCTATCAGCAGTCACATCCACAACTGGGAATTGTTTTTGTTTTGGCTCCATCCCTTCATTCTTTCTGAAGTTATTTCTCCACTGATCTATAGTAGCATATTGGGCGCCTACTGACCTGGGTAGTTCCCCTTTCAGTGTCCTATCATTTTGCCTTTTCATACTGTTCATGGGGTTCTCAAGGCAAGACTACTGCAGTAGTTTGCCATTCCCTTCTCCAGTGGACCACATCCTGTCAGACCTCTCCACCATGACCCTCCCGTCTCAGGTGGCTCCACACGGAATGGCTTAGTTTCATTGAGTTAGACAAGGCTTGGTCTGTGTGATCAGATTGACTAGTTTTCTGTGAGTATGGTTTCAGTGTGTCTGCCCTCTGATGCCCTCTTGCAACACCTTCCATTTTACTTGGGCTTCTCTTACCTTGGACATGGGATATCTCTTCAGAGCTGCTCCAGCAAAGTGCAGCCACTGCTCCTTACCTTGGAGGAGGCATATCTCCTCATGGCTGCCCCTCCCGAAGAATGTGGAGCAGCTCCTCTGGGCCCTCCCGTGCATATTACATTGTCAAAAAACTAGGCTTAAAACAGCATATAATTATTATATCACAGTTTGTGTTGAACAGAAATATGGCCCTGCAGATTCAGGCTCTCAAAGGCTGTAATCAAGGAATCCTCTGTCTTTAATCATCTCAAAACCTGCCTGGGGAAGTATTCACTACCACTATTACCAAGAATCAGGCTCATGTGGTTCTTGATAATATTCAGTTCTCCATGGTTTTTTTTACTGAATGTCTCACTTCTTTCTAGGCATTGAAGTTTTCTCCATCAAATCCTAATAAGTTGACAAAATAGCATGGAACATCTGCTAACAAGATGTAAATAAAAATCTTTTATAACCTATTACAGACATGACATCTCTTCACCTTTGGCATATTTTACAGGTTAGAAGCAAGTCACTAAACCTGTATCAAGAGGAAGGGTTACACAAAAGTTCGAATATCAGGAGGTTAAGGATCACTGGGGAATATGTTAGAAGTCTACATTTATTTCCCAAGTCCTAACCATTAAATATCAAAAAATTATTCTCCAGAAAAGAAAATATACAATGTAATAGCATTAATAATAATAACCTGGATGTGATATTAAAATATATAAAATAAATAAACTTATTAAGTACATAAAAAACACTTATAAATGACCAACTGCAATGCAATTCTAATTTTATTGAAATAAACAAATGGAAAACATCAGAATTGTATAATGAGTTAATGGCGCAATTTCAGAATACAAGGGAAAAAATGTGTATAATCTCCCATACTTTTTTCCCCCAGTGTGCAAAGTGGAAAAGACAAGGGCCTAGAAAATGAACCAAAAACATAATAGTATTGTGCCAGATAATATTCTAAGTACTTTATTCATTTATTATATATGTAATTTAAGTATTGCATGTCTGTCATCTTATGAGGAAGCAGCTGCTGTTATTAATCACATATTACAGATGAGGAAACTAAGAGCCAAAGTATCACGGTTAATAAGTGATAAGGTTAGAATGTGAGCTTAGAGTTTCTGACTCCAGAATCCATGCTCTTAAATACCAGACAAAACTGCCTGTTCAGTTGTTACCTATAATGAATTTTAACAAGCCTTTCTGGGATAAATAAGAATTTATGGACTATTGCTAGTTCCAAAGTGGTACACTACCACTGATAAAGGGTTATATTTTTAACTCTGTCTCCTAAAATAGGACACTTTTGAGAGTGAAGGGAATTTATTCTTAATAATCATGCAGGAACAACAAGTGTAAGCTAGCCAGTATTTCAGGCAAATTGGAATATTTGGTTACCTTATTTTTCTAGAATGTACTAGGATTGGCTTATTGAGAAAGTTTCCAAGGGAATTTTTCCAAGAAGTGATAACTGATAACTTCCTGTCTATTTTGACTGTTTGGGAGCATTTTTTATAGGCCAAATGCCATTGCTTCATTCTCATTGGACAGCAACCTCTTCTCACACACACACCAGAAGCTTCCTTACTTTACTTGAGTAAATACAGTTGAGGAACTAATGCTACCAAGATGAAATTACCAATATCTAAGAGTGTGAACAAGGCTAAGACTGTAATAAAACATATCTCTTAGTTAGCTAATATAGCCTATCCCTATTTCTGCCAGTTAGCATAACCTACTAATATATAAGGGAAATTTTGATTATAGTTATATCATTGGTGTTTAACTGGGGGTGATTTTGCCTTATGGGGCATTTTGGCAATGTCTAGAAATATTATATTTTGGTTCATCATGAATGGAGAGATTGCTAGCATCTAGTGGATAGAGGCTAAATGTGCTGTCCTGTACTGGATACCGCTCTCCTTACTGCTGTCCAAACATACTATTCCCCAACCCACTGCCTCAACAACAGAAAATTACAGAGATGATTGCCAGTGCTGCTGAGCTTGGGGAACCACACTTCAAAGAACTTTTGAGTTTGTTAATTATTTTTCCTGTTTACTCTGCAAAAAACTAGTACTTTTATGCTTCAATAAAACGAATCTTTATACATGGTGAGGACAGTTACCAGGACCTTGGGTTAGCAAGTAGATTTTAATATGGAGTAAAAGAAGCTCTCACTTCAGCTCTCCAAACTCATGCCAGTTTTTCATTAAGAATCTCACAAGTGTATCTGCAACAACAACAACAAAAAAAAAGTCTTGCTCTCTTCACTCTCTATATCAGAAAAAATACACTAAACCATATACCCCTTCAAAAACTTCACAGTATTGTTGTTATAAAAAACTGCTGTAAGTTCCAAAAGGGCAATGTTAGAGAGAAAGAGAGGGAGAAAAGTCCTGCTTGGCCAACTCAATGATAAGTAAAATGAGATTAAAAAGTGTTGAGTTTCATAAATTTCAAAAGTAGCATGTGGGGCTTAAATTAATAAATGTATTTGAAGCAACTATAAAATATTGTCAAAACATATATTTAAATAAAGGAGGGATACCTCAAAATTCAGTCATTAGAGTGACTTATTCCCATCAGTATCCATGCATTTTCTTTGAATTACAGGGAAAATATGAATTGCTTAGTGCTATTTTTTAGTTCAGTTCGGTTCAATTGCTCAGTCGTGTCCGACTTTTTGGGAGCCCATGAGTCACAACACACCAGGCCTCCCTGTCTATCACCAACTCCCGGAGTTCACTCAGACTTGCGTCCATCGAGTCTGTGATGCCATCCAGCCATCTCATTCTCGGTCGTCCCCTTCTCCTCCTGCCCCCCAATCACTCCCAGCATCAAAGTCTTTTACAGTGAGTCAACTCTTCACATGAGGTGGCCAAAGTACTGGAGTTTCAGCTTTAGCATTATTACTTTCAAAGAAATCTCAGAGCTGATCTCCTTCAGAATGAACTGGTTGGATCTCCTTGCAGTTCAAGGGACTCTCAAGAGTCTTCTCCAACACCACAGTTCAAAAGCATCAATTCTTCAGTGCTCAGCCTTCTTCACAGTACAACTCTCACATCCATACATGACTACTGGAAAAACCATAGCCTTGACTAGACGGACCTTAGTCGGCAAAGTAATGTCTCTGCTTTTGAATCTACTATCTAGGCTGGTCATAACTTTTCTTCCAAGGAGTAAGCATCTTTTAATTTCATGGCTGCAATCACCATCTGCAGTGATTTTGGAGCCCCAGAAAATAAAGTCTGACACTGTTTCCACTGTTTCTTCATCTATTTCCCATGGAGTAATGGGACCGGATGCCATGATCTTCATTTTCTGAATGTTGATCTTTAAGACAACTTTTTCACTCTTGTCTTTCACTTTCATCAAGAGACTTTTTAGTTCCTCTTCACTTTCTGCCATAAGGGTGGTGTCATCTGCATATCTGAGGTGATTGATATTTCTCCTAGCAATCTTGATTCCAGCTTGTGTTTCTTCCAGTCCAGTGTTTCTCATGATGTACTCTGCATAGAAGTTAAATAAACAGGATGACAATATACAGCCTTGACATCCTTCTTTTCCTATTTGGAACCAGTCTGTTGTTCCACGTCCAGTTCTAACTGTTGCTTCCTGGCCTGCATACAGATTTCTCAAGAGGCAGATTAGGTGGTCTGGTATTCCCACCGCTTTCAGAATTGTCCACAGTTTATTGTGATCCACACAGTCAAAGGCTTTGGCATAGTCAATAAAGCAGAAATAAATGTTTTTCTGGAACTCTCTTGCTTTTTCCATGATCCAGCGGATGTTGGCAATTTGATCTCTGGTTCCTCTGCCTGTTCTAAAACCAGCTTGAACATCAGGGAGTTCACGGTTCACATATTGCTGAAGCCTGGCTTGGAGAATTTTGAGCATTACTTTACTAGCGTGTGAGATGAGTGCAATTGTGCGGTAGTTTGAGCATTCTTTGGCATTGCCTTTCTTTGGGATTGGAATGAAAACTGACCTTTTCCAGTCCTGTGGCCACTGCTGAGTTTTCCAAATTTGCTGGCATATTGAGTGCAGCACTTTCACAGCATCATCTTTCAGGATTTGAAACAGCTCAACTGGAATTCCATCACCTCCACTAGCTTTGTTCTTAGTGATGCTTTCTAAGGCCCACTTGACTTCACATTCCAAGATGTCTGGCTCTAGATTAGTGATCACATCCTCATGATTATCTGGGTCGTGAAGATCTTTTCTGTACAGTTCTTCTGTGTATTCTTGCCACCTCTTCTTAATATCTTCTGCTTCTGTTAGGTCCATACCATTTCTGTCCTTTATCGAGCCCATCTTTGCATGAAATGTTCCCTTGGTATCTCTAATTTTCTTGAAGAGGTCTTTCCCATTATGTTGTTTGCCTCTATTTCTTTGCATTGATCTCTGAAGAAGGCTTTCTTATCTCTCCTTGCTGTTTTTTGGAACTCTGCATTTAGATTCTTATATCTTTCCTTTTCTTCTTGGCTTTCGCGTCTCTTCTTTTCACAGCTATTTGTAAGGCTTCTACAGACAGCCAATTTGCTTTTTTGCCTTCTTTTCCATGGGGATGGTCTTGATCCCTGTCTCCTGTACAATGTCACGAACCTCATTCCATAGTTCATCAGGCACTCTGTCTATCAAATCTAGGCCCTTAAATAACTCCAGTACTTTGGCCACCTCATGCAAAGAGTTGACTCATTGAAAAAGACTCTGATACTGGGAGGGATTGAGGGCAGGAGGAGAAGGGGATGACCAATGATGAGATGGCTGGATGGCATCAATGACTCAATGGACGTGAGTCTGAGTGAACTCCGGGAGTTGGTGATGGACGGGGAGGCCTGATGTGCTGCGATTCATGGAGTCGCAAAGAGTCGGACATGACTGAGTGACTGAACTGAACTGAACTGAACTGATTTTTTAGTTTACATTTTTAGACAAGCCATTAGAAAAATAATGTGGACATGTGACACCATTGTTATATACTCACAAAGCATTTTGGAGAAAAAACGAATTAGATAAAAAATTATTTTTTAATAGTTAAAACTTTGTATATAAAACTAGCTTTTTTTTTTAATCAGTAAATACTGAAGTACACAAGTAGGCAACTAAAGATTAAATGGCATATCAATATTCATAAGACATCACTATTAAAATTTTCATTCTTCCACTTTAATCCACATGCTGATATAAAAATTGAGTCTTTCTGTGCTTACCATTTTATAATTTTTTTCTGTTATTTTAAAGATAATTTGAAGTTTAGTAAAAACAATCATTTAATGCCAAATTTGGTCAAAGTCTAATTGCTGCTTTTCAAAGTATATCTTGAGTATAATTAGCTATCTGATACTGGTTCTTTTCCTTCTTTTAGCATTACTATTTTAATGATTGTAAGAAATGTTTTCCATTCATAAGAAAGTTATCTAGAAAATCCCTCTAAGATACTTCAAATGTAGTCTTAGAAGGACTACACTTTCCTTCATTAGTGCAGTGCAGTTTCCTTCATAAGTACATTTCTAAGTTATAGAAAATCCTTTGACTAGTCCTAACTCAGTTTTCCTATACCCTTTAAAAGTCCAACAGGACGGCTGAATGGTCTAAGGTGCTGTGTCTAGGTCACAGTCTCTCCTGGTGGCATGGGTTCATATCTCACTCCTGATAAGTCATCCTTGCTCAGGCTTCCCTGGTGGCTCAAGTGGTAAAGAATCTGCCTGCAGTGCAGGAGACCCAGGTTCAATCCCTAGGTCGAGAAGATCCCCGGAGAAGCGAATGATTACCCACTCCAAAATTCTTGCTGGAGATTCCATGGACAGAGGAACCTCACAGGCTACAGTCTGTGAGGTTGAAAAAGAGTTGGACACGACTGAGTGACTGTCACTTTCCTACAAAATATACACATGCATGCACACACAAAAGCATATCATTACATTAATGGATCACAAGATTGAACTAATATTTAAGAATTATTTATGAGATAAGGAAACTTATATGGCCATCAGATATCTATCACAAACCTTCTTGTACAAATCAAATGTCAAGACTGTGATGGGATCTGAGACTTTATGCTACTTGGAAGTCAATAAGCTAGTTTACTGACATTTTATGGATGCTGGCAGCAAACATGAGATTCTGGGCTTAGAGATAAAAGATAGTCTATTTCCAGTTGCAAAAGTAGTAACCAATGTGTGACTTTTTTTTTTTTTTTTTAAATGGTGGTTCCCTAAGCCTAAATTTCCACAAGATGATGCAGATAGACAAGATGGTGTCCTGACATGTAGTGAGTGTTTTAGGTCGGAAACCACAATCTCTGGAAACTCCAGCCTTTTATAATGGGCTGTAAGCAAACCTGTCCCATTGCTTTGTAGGGAGACATTATCTTTATTATACTGGAAAACAAATAAGCCTCTCTTTGCTCCAGATGAAGACACTGTTTTTCTCTTCTGAATCTACCTGCTCTACAAATATCCTTGAAAAGAAAATCTAGAACATCTGACTCAGTGCTTCTGCTTATAAGACTGCAGAGATGTTAGAAATCTATGGAGAAGTATAAATGTGATAACTCAGTGATAAACAGTCATTAATCTGAACAATCTCAGGTGGATTGTCTAGTTTTATAATATATGTAGTTTAATAGCACTAATGTGATCTGAAGCAGACATTAATAAAATGTTCTCTTAAAAAGACACATTATAAATTTTTGAAATGGGTAATTGCCCATATGTAAATCTTAAAACAGTTGGGAAGTCACCATTTCCACGCAGTTCCTCTCCCTTTTATTTTTCTGACATCTGTTGTTAACCACTTTTTCAGTTTCTTAGATATTCTTTCAACTTCTCTTTATGCAAACATGAGCAAATGTGGACAAATTCTTGTTCTCTCAGTTTCTTAAGCAAAAGTAGCAAACTATTTCACAATTCCAATAATATTTTCACTTAGTACATAGTGAATCATTTCCCCCATATCTGTCTATATATGTATATGTGTGTATGTATATGGAGAGAGCTTCATCTTTTTATATCAGCATAATAATTCATTATATTGATATACTTTGGTTTCAATTATGAAAGGCTTTATCATGGAATAGATGGGGTTTTTTTAGTCTGTTGCTATTTCAGTCATTCAGATTTATGATATATTAATTTCTGTGAGGAATAACTTCAGGATAAACCTCAGAATAGCATTAGTGAGAAAAAGGGAAAATGAATATTTTCGATAGACATTGCTAAACTAGGGCCCTTCCATAAGGGTTATATTATTTTGTATTCTCTCCAGCAGTGTATAAGATTGCTTGTTTTCAGGGACCTTTATTTAAATTAATGATGCTCAAACTGGGTATTCTTCTGGAAATGATAAAATTAGCCCATAATAAGACCATATATTAGTGTAAACTGCAATTGAATCAATGATTCAAATGCAAAAATATAATAATAAAGCCATGAATACTAGAAGAAAACAGAAATGAATGGCTCACAAATTTGAGTAAATAAAGGTGTTTCAAATTCAAACACACACATACACATGCACATAGAGACATCTTCTATATGACAGTTATAATAATAAAAAAATAATGACCATGCGTAGGGGAGAGGGAAAACACTGCAAAGAAGACCGGTGAAGGGACAATAATAGCACTATAAGGTTTATTAAACCAGTGATAAAATAATGTGTTGCTTGGTTGTGAGTGGACAAGGAGCCCATAAAATCAAACAAAAAGCTACAATGCATATGGCAATTTAAGCAGCCATTTCAATCAGAGCAGTTAAATATGGATTATTATACCTTGTTGGGCCTTTAACTTTTTCTCATTTCCCTAGAAGTTCTTTTATACTTTGTGATCCTTTCTCTTTGGAGTTCTGTCAGTTCTTTCACTTTTATGAGTTGTCTGGCCATATCTTGCTTGAGTTCTTGTAGTCTTAAAATTTTCCTTCATTCTCAGCTTGGTCCATCATTACTGCAATTGTTTTTAATTCATGGTACAGGGCTTATAATGTTTGTTCCATGGCAACATTTACTTGAGGAATTACTTTGTAGAAAAATTTTAGGTAGCTCTCTGTCATTTATCTAATCTTTATTTGAATATTTTCCTTCTTCCTTTTGATTACCTATATTTGGGGAAGTGGCAATTTCTGTACTAGTTCTTTGCAAGAATTTCATTCCTGACAAGGCGGGGCATAAACACGAGTGACTGGGTAAACTTCTCTAGCCTTTGCAAAGGGCTTCTTCCTGAGATTTCTTTCCAATATAGTCTTCTGTCCAGCCATGACTTTTCTGCATCTCCAAATTTAAGCAGGTGCTAGGGGCTTTTCCCAACCTGACCTATGCTCCCAGGGTTTTTTCATCAGATGCTGCCTCCCATTAATCCATCCAACATGATTTTCCTATTACTTTTGAAAGGTTCCCCGCCCCCTTGCTGGTACTTTCAGAGCAGGACCCTCTGCATTTTCCTCACCTTGTCTCTATTTCTTTACTGCTGCCGCTGCTGCTGCTAACTCGCTTCAGTTGTGTCTGTCTGACTCTGTGCGACCCCACAGACGGCAGCCCAGCAGGCTACCCCGTCCCTGGGATTCTCCAGGCAAGAACACTGAAGTGGGTTGCCATTTCCTTCTCCAATGCATGAAAGTGAAAAGTGAAAGTGAAGTCACTCAGTTGTGTCTGACTCCCTCGACCCCAAGGACTGCAGCCCACCAGGCTCCTCCGTCCTTGGGATTTTCCAGGCAAGAGTACTGGAGCAGGGTGCCATCGCCTTCTCTGATTTCTTTACTACTACACCTGCAAAGAAACGGTCCTGTTCATACCATTTCTTACTAATGATAGGGACCTCACCTTTTGGGGATGATTTTTAACTGGATTTTTAACTGGAAGTTTCTGAGATTACCATTGATGGGGTTCTGCCCCTTGGCTCTCTGTGTAACTTCTTATAGAAATTCTTACTCTGGTCTACTGGTCTCAATTAATTTTGGTTATGCTTAAAGTTATATTGCAGTTTTCATGTTTTATGTCACGTAGGTTTTTTGTTGTTGAAAATTCTCTTATAGATATTTCCCCACTTTTACTTTGTTTCACCATGAACAAACTGGTAAGATTCAGAATTAAGTTGCCAATATGTTAACACTAGTAATTTTTCAGAGTGTTCTATTTTTCATGAGGGGCTTGAAGACCATTTTACAATTAAAAACACAACATTTAATCAACTATAAATGAAAGAGATGGGAATACCAGACCACGTGACCTGCCTCTTGAGAAAACTATATGCAGGTCAGGAAGCAACAGTTAGAACTGGACATGGAACAACAGACTGGTCTCAAATAGGAAAAGGAGTACATCAAGGCTGTATATTGTCACCCTGCTTATTTAACTTCTGTGCAGAGTACATCATGAGAAATGCTGGACTGGAAGAAACACAAGCTAGAATCAAGATTGCTGGGAAGAATATCAGTCACCTCAGATATGCAGATGACACCACCCTTATGGTGGCTCAGATGGTAAAGCATCTGTCTACAATGCAGGAGACCCAGGTTCAATCCCTGGGTTGGGAAGATCCCCTGGAGAAGGAAATGGCAACCCACTCCAGTATCCTTGCCTGGAAAATCTCATGGACAGAGGAGCCTAGTAAGCCACAGCCCATGGGGTCACCTAGAGTTGGACACGACTGAGTGACTTCACTTTCACTTTCACTTTCATGGCAGAAAATGAAGACGAACTAAAAAGCCTCTTGATGAAAGTGAAAGAGGAGAATGAAAAAGTTGGCTTAAAGCTCAACATTCAGAAAACGAAGATCATGGCATCTGATCCCATCACTTCATGGCAAATAGATGGAGAAACATTGGAAACAGTGTCAGACTTTATTTTGGGGGGCTCCAAAATCATTGGAGATGGTGATTGCAGCTATGAAATTGAAAGATGCTTACTATTGGAAGGAAAGTTATGACCAACCTAGATAGCATATTCAAAAGCAGAGACATTACTTTGTCAACAAAGGTCCGTCTAGTCAAGGCTGTAGTTTTTACAGTGGTCATGTATGGATGTGAGAGTTGGATTATAAAGAAAGCTGAGCACCAAAGAATTGGTGCTTTTGAACTGTGGTGTTGGAGAAGACTCTTGAGAGTCTCTTGGATTGCAAGGATATCCAACCAGTTCATTCTAGAGGGGATCAGTTCTGGGTGTTCATTGGAAGGACTGACGCCAAAGCTGAAACTCCAGTACTTTGGCCACCTCATGCAATGAGTTGACTCATTGGAAAAGACCCTGATGCAGGCAGAGATTGGGGGCAGGAGGAGAAGGGGACGACAGAGGATGAGATGGCTGGATGGCATCACTGACTCAATGGACATGAGTTTGAGTGAACTCTGGGAGTTAGTGATGGCCAGGGAGGCCTGGCATGCTGTGACTCACGGGGTCGCAAAGAGTCAGACACGACTGAGCGACTAAACTGAACTGAAATGATAGAGTCATTCCATACAGATCCTGCTAATAGAAATATGATTTTATTAAACAGGGAAATGTAGCCTCATAAAGTTGTTCTTTATACGTGATTTAGTTAGTGTAAAAAGTTATCTTCTTTATATTCTTGCCTAATCTTTATTGCAGCAGCTCAGAAAGTACAGGGACAGCTTTAGGATTGCTACTCTCTTGGGGGATCTTGAGTTATATTTGAGAAGCTATTAAGTGAGACTTTGAGTAGCATGATATCATTGTGAGAGAATTATATCAAGAAATGACTCTCTGGCTTCTTCTTCCTCATTGCAAATTTCCCTATAGCNCGGACACGACTGAGTGACTGAACTGAACTGAAATGATAGAGTCATTCCATACAGAGCCTGCTAATAGAAATATGATTTCATTAAACAGGGAAATGTAGCCTCATAAAGTTGTTCTTTAAACGTGATTTAGTTAGTGTAAAAAGTTATCTTCTTTATATTCTTGCCTAATCTTTATTGCAGCAGTTCAGAAAGTACAGGGACAGCTTTAGGATTGCTACTCTCTTGGGGGATCTTGAGTTATATTTGAGAAGCTATTAAGTGAGACTTTGAGTAGCATGATATCATTGTGAGAGAATTATATCAAGAAATGACTCTCTGGCTTCTTCTTCCTCATTGCAAATTTCCCTATAGCCAGCCTAAGCATTATATTTCAAGTTGCTATTCACTCTGTTCCTCTAGTAAGAAAAAAAAAAACTTCCCATGTTTTTGATTTTCATCTCATCAATACTGGCTTTGTTTTGGTTAGGTGAAGTCACTCCTTCATTTAACTTTGCATACTTTGTATTATTAATAATTTCTTACTTCATCTTGATTTAAAGTGTAAAAAAAATAAGAACAAAGATTTTTAAAACTTTGGCTTAATTGGTAGTCTATCACAAAAGAACAATATTGTTTACATCTATTTTAACATTATTTATCATTTTATTTTAGCCACAAGACCTGTCCTTGCCTTATAATGATGAATTCTCTAATCTTTTACTGACCACTTTCAGGAGTTGCATCTCTTAGGCAATGAGATGGTTCAATTTAATAGACATAAGAGAACATTCACTTTAAAGAATATTGTTTCTCATAATATAAATTATGGGAAATTATAAAATTATTCCACTAGATGTTGTTGTCATTTACCTAATCTTGTAGGCAAATATTTTATTTTCTTTTAGAGGTAATTTTAATCAAAATGGACACCCACTCATCATTTAATAGTAATTCAACACTTTTTTTAGGTTCAATATATATTTCTTTATCTAAAGTTGGTTTGGTTGAGCTCAGTTGATAGATCTCACCTGAGTTCATTCATGCATATGTAGGAGGTTGGAGGGCAGGGCACCCTTATCTGGGACATATCAGTATCTTTCCTAGGACAGATCACCACATGTCATCTCTCATTATCCATCAGTCTCACCAGTGCTTATGCCCATCGTAGTTGGCAGCAATCAAGAAAGAAAGCAAAAACATTCTATTGACATAAAGCAGGTTGCAAAGCCATCCCAGATTCATAGGGTAATGAAACAGACTCCCCACTCCCCACCTTGACGGCAAAAGCTGCAAAGTCACATTATATTGAAAAAGGTATGCAAACACTGAAATGTGAATAATTGAGACCATTTGTGTAACCAATGTACCCAACCCTTTCAGTAAGAAACAATCCCATCCCTACCCCTAGTATGTCTGCTATTTACAGCAATCTTCCTTTTGCTTCTTGACTAGGCACAGGTCCCAAGATATGGGACAATCAGTGTATACAAAGCCTCTGATACAATAATTGCTCAGGGCTGGGCACATGACCAAAAAGCTCTCTTCTTTTTAGAATAGAACCTGATGATGTACTTGAAGAATGAACAGAGTTTGACAAAGGGAAATGTAAAAGATAAAGGGAGAACTAGAGCTCTGGTACATTATTTTAGCCCCTAGATGCAAATGTCTTGAGGTTATAATCAATCTAGACTTCTACAAGTCATATTTACATTCCTAATAAATTCTTTTTCTTAACAAAGACAATTTGAATTAGGTCAATTCCTGCTTTAAAATGAAGTAGGCCTGAATAATATGTCACAAATATACTTAAGTGATACATCTGCAAATTTAGTATGGACTAATACAAATTCAAAGCTAGTGGAGGTAATGGAATCCCAGTTGAGCTACTTCAAGTCCTGAAAGAGGATGCTGTGAAAGTGCTGCACTCGATATGCCAGCACATTTAGAAAACTCAGCAGTGGCCACAGGACTGGAAAAGGTCCGTTTTTATTCCAATCCTAAAGAAAGCCAATCTCAAAGAATGCTCAAACTACCACACAATTGCACTCATCTCACACGTTAGTGAAGTAATGCTCAAAATTCTCCAAGCCAGGCTTCAAAAGTACATGAAACTGTGAAATTCCAGATGTTCAAGCTGGATTTAGAAAAGGCAGAGAAACCAGAGATCAAATTGTCAACATGAGTTTGAGTAAACTCCAGAAGTTATTGATGGACAGAGAAGCCTGGTGTGCTGCAGTTCATGGGGTCACAAAGAGTTGGACACAACTGAGCGACTGAATTGAAGTGATATAAATTCACTTGAATGTTTCTTGCCTATTGTTGGTGTCATACATTAATGATGCTTTTATAAACGAGACAGTGCTACAATGATTTTCATAAATCAATAACCTGAGAATTACTGAGCTGTGCATTTTGCTATAATGCAGTGTTTATATTTCATAATGAAATTTTTAAAAAAATTACTCACTAAATTGATCACTTAGTTTAAAAAAGTATTTATTAAGTGAAACACATCGGGTTAGGGTCTTTGTTTTATGACTTAAAGAGACAAAGTAATTATCCTCATGGAACTTATATTTTAATGACATTTAAAATGTTGAGGTATTTAGATTTTCAGAAATAACTGACTGTTGCAAATCTTAGTGGTATCAGTGTTAAAATGGTGAAAGTTGAATTATACACTCTTTGAAATTTAAGCTTCAAAAAAACCTTTCCAGCTGTTTTTGAGACATGACCAACAGAGTGAGAAAATCTATTTTATTCGTTTTTCGAAAGTTGCCCTTTTCTAATGTCAAGCTACTACACAATGGATGAACTTTGGATGTGTCAGTCTTGGAGTGTTATGCAATTTGTTCTGAGTATGAATGAGCCAGGCTGAGTCTTTGAGTGCGTTAGAAATAAGGAAGATGAGCTGAGCTGAACACTTCCCAAAAGGGCAAAAATACTTGTATGTTTGCTTAGCTCAATGTGTGCATTTCAGTAGAGAGCGCCTGGTTTTACTCTACTCTACTGTCTTATCTGCCAACATATCTTTAAAATATTATAATCAGTACATAATGGACAGAAGGCTTGGAATAAAGTAATGACATACTTTATTGGGTTGGCTTACTACCCCTAAATGAATAACTCTGCTTCTGCAAAAGACATAAGGATGTTTTTTCTATAGTTGTTGTGGTTTAACTTTGTCTCAGTTTAAAATTAAATAGTCCATTTACTCAATCAGCATTTTATCTGAACATATGAAGCCATTTGTAGGATTGTGTTTTAACTATATTCACACATTTTCTAGTTGAAGTGAAATTAATGTCTTTAATATTGTAAAAGTACACAGTTATGTCCTAAAAAGTCCCTTGACAGTGAAAGGTCTAGGACGAATGTAGTAATATTCACATACTAAAGCCACAGTGTGATCCTAGTATGCTGGGAAGTAGAGCTATTGAGGCACCGAAGGGAGGGAAAAGAATACAACGGAGTAAAAGGGAGAAATAGTAGAAGCAGGTGAGTAGAAGAACCTGGCTTGAAAAATGTTAATCCATGTTTTTCTTCCACTCCTTCTGCCTCCCCTAGACCCTGACAGCTTCTACCTGAACACTGAAATATACCTTTGTTTTCAGGACAGTCTTAATGAAGACAGTTCACAGCTAACTTTTTTTTTTTTTTCCTGCTCTGATTCTGAGAATTACCCTCACCCATTTTCATGTAATTCCTGTGACGCTATCAGAGTAGAAGGTCTGCACTTCCCACCCTGCGTATTGGTTGTGTCATCACTCGGGGCACGGAGGTCAGTTCACTGGTTACTGAGTACATTCCCCAGGCAGTCAGCCAGGAATATTCATTGGAAGGAGTGATGCTGAAGCTGAAGCTCCAATACTTTGGCCACCTGATGTGAAGAACTGACTCACTAGAAAATATCCTGATGCTGGGAAAGATTGAAGGCAGGAGAAGGTGATGACAGAGGATGAGATGGTTGGATGGCATCACCGACTCAATGGACACAAGTTTGAGTAAACTCCTTACAGTATTCACACTGTGAGAGAAATTGGTTACCCTTGTATTTATTTTTTTGATAACTTGAATAGAATGCTTCTCATATGCCAAACACTATTCCAAGTGATTTATGCAGAAGAAATTTACTTCTCTCAGTAACTTTATGAGCTTTAATACTATTATTATCCTCATTTTTTAGAGAAACAGAAACTCAGAGAACAAAAGTCACTTTTCTAGTAAATTTCAAGACTAGGATTCTAAGCAATACTGGCTTAAGCTGCTTTCTCTTAAACAACTTCTGATATTATTTTTCTTCTGAAATTGTAAATTATAAGCACTACATAAGTCTGAGCAGATGAGGAGTCTGGCTTGAAAACATAACCAACAGAATAAAAGCATAACTAGTAATAATAATAATATAATAATAGCAACAACAACAGCAGAGAAGGAAAGACAGATAATAACGCTATTTGAACACATCTCTATTTAGTCTTAGAATGAACCACAACACTTCCTTCTTCCATTCTATTCTCTTTGATAAGCTATTTCTTCATGTGATATGCAAGATCTTTTGCTGGCACATTCTGATATCCTAGTGACAGATCAAAATGACTGTTTTGAGAATTGAACAACAAGATAAATGGCTATCTTTTCTAGTTATAGACTTGAGTGTTTATTCACTTACCTTTCCTTCCTTCCTTCTTTCCTTTTAAGACCCTTATGATGATATGGACTTTAATTCACATCTGTGATTGAATTCAGGTAAATGTGAGGGAGATGGTCACAACCTAATTATATATCAGAAAATATTACATAGAAAAGGAAATCATCTATGACTGCTTTAATGCTTCATAGCATAAAAGCATTACTTGCATGCCTGTAAAGTTGCTTCAGTCATGGCTGACTCTTTCTTTGCAACCCTATGGACTGTAGCCTGCCAGGCTCCTCTGTCCATGGGACTCTCCAGGCAAGAATACTGGAATGGGTTGCCATTTCCTTCTCCAGGGGATCTTCCTTACCCAGGAGTCAAACTCATGTGTCCCGAGTCTCCTGCATTAGTAGGCAGGTTCTTTACCACAAATGCCACCTGGGAAAGCTCATAAAAACATTACTTAGGCTTCTTCATAACACAAAGAGAACTCTGTCCTTTTCCATTTAGAAGACAAAGAGTTGGATTACAAACGGTAACTGAGAACTCAAGCAGAAGACTCCTACAAGATTATCCTTGTACACATAGTCTGCACCCTCTTCTCTGTGTTACTGTAGGCTCTCATCATGTCCTCATTCTCAACCAGCTGTCTAAGTCTCTTGGATAGTTTTGAGCAGTAATTATAGACAGATATTTCAGAGTTTTCAATAAAGTGCTCCTTTACCAAAAAGGAAAAAAAAAAGTCACTGTTATTGCACCCTCAGTTCAATTCAGTCGCTCAGTCATGTCTGACTCTTTGAGGCCCCATGAATCGCAGCACGACAGGCCTCCCTGTCCATCACCATCTCCCGGAGTTCACTCAGACTCACGTCCATCGAGTCCATGATGCCATCCAGATATATCATCCTTGGTCGTCCCCTTCTCCTCCTGCCCCTAATCCCTCCCAGCATCACAGTCTTTTCCAATGAGTCAACTCTTCACATGAGGTGGCCAAAGTACTGGAGCTTCAGCTTTAGCATCATTCCTTCCAAAGAAATCCCAGGGCTGATCTCCTTCAAAATGGACTGGTTGTATCTCCTTGCAGTTCAAGGGACTCTCA
>SJYX01012283.1:184734-200571 GCA_006410675.1 Oreotragus oreotragus | reverse complement strand
TTGATGCTTTTGAACTGTGGTGTTGGAGAAGACTCTTGAGAGTCCCTTGGACTGCAAGGAGATCCAACCAGTCCATTCTGAAGGAGATCAACCCTGGGATTTCTTTGGAAGGAATGATGCTGAAGCTGAAACTCCAGTACTCTAGCCACCTCATGTGAAGAGTTGACTCATTGGAAAAGACTCTGATGGTGGGAGGGATTGGGGGCAGGAGGAGAAGGGGACAACATAGGATGAGATGGCTGGATGGCATCACGGACTCGATGGACGTGAGTTTGAGTGAACTCCGGGAGATGGTGATGGACAGGGAGGCCTGGCGTGCTGCGATTCATGGGGTCGCAAAGAGTCGGACACGACTGAGCGACTAAACTGAACTGAACTGAGTAGTTGCAAAGGAAAAGGCAATGGCAACCCACTCCAGGACGCTTGCCTGGAAAATCCCATGGAGGAGGAGCCTGGTGGGCTGCAGTCCATGGGGTCTCGAAGAGTCAGACACAACTGAGTGACTTCACTTTCACTTTTCACTTTCATGAATTGGAGAAGGAAATGGCAACCCGCTCCAGTGTTCTTGCCTGGAGAATCCCAGGGACAGAGGAGCCTGGTGGGCTGCCATCAATGGGGTCGCACAGAGTCAGACACGACTGAAGCAACTTAGCAGCAGCAGCCGTAGTTGCAAAGAAGCTAACATAATGGCAATGCAGGTTAACTAGTGTAATTTTTAAAATAAATTTCCAGCAAACACTTAAAGTGAAATAGAGATATGAACTGAGAGTAACGCTATGTTTTGTGATTGGAACAAAAATGGTCATTGTAAAGTCAATGATATAGGAGACAGACTGTTTTTTTCTCCAGATTACCTTAAGTCAGATAGGAAGAAAGGAAGATATTTCAAGGAAATGGAGCTGAAGACATCTGTGTCACTATTTAAGTAGTCTATATAAAGAAGGACAAAAATGTAAATAAATCCTAAAGCAGGGAAGGTCTTATGTTGACATGACAAAGGAAGAGATTTCTTTTCTTCTTAATGCTTCTCTTCTGCCCTGGTGTTATCTTTCTACTTGAATAGTCAGGCACTGAATGATGAAATAGTAATCTCTTTGAAAAATGCTTCATTGAGTTCTTCTTGAATCACACAGTGATATTAAATGTTTCTATCAATGAAATTATCAAAGATATAGAAGGAAAATGACAGTGATTTATAACATTGAAGTTTAGTGTGATTAAGTGCAGTTTATATCTTCTAGTTAAAAATTCTGTAATGCTTTAGTCTTAAATGCTATTAAGCAATATTAGTTCATTGTTTAATAGCAACTAATTTATCCTTGTAGATGACTCACCAACCCTGCTGTTATTTATTTGTTTTAAATAAAGTTAATGTTTTACTAGTTCTTTAAAATTCAACTCAGATATGATTGTATCTGAGAAGCTTTCTCTGTGTAATTTGTTATGAGATACGTGACCTAAGTACCTTGTCCTTAGTATATCACAGTCCGTATTACATTGCACTGCAGCTACGTGCTCATTTGTCAAATTCCTCAATTTATAGCTCTTGGTGGGAGGACATTTTTTCTAATTTTTGTATTTCCATAATCTTACAGAGTGACTGTGGTTAGTAAATATATTTTGAATATGGAAATTGGAGATAACATATCTTATTTGACTCTATCAAACCCTACTGAATAGCTATACTTAGGCCATTGGAAGAGTGATAGTATCTGGTATTTAAAAAAAAAAAATTGTGTAAGAATTCATCAGTTCAGTTCAGCTCAGTTGCTCAGTCATGTCCGACTCTTTGCAACCCCATGAATCGCAGCACGCCAGACCTCCCTGTCCATCACCATCTCCCGGAGTTCACTCAGACTCACGTCCATCGAGTCCGTGATGCCATCCAGCCATCTCATCCTCGGTCGTCCCCTTCTCCTCCTGCCCCCAATCCCTCCCAGCATCAGAGTCTTTTCCAATGAGTCAACTCTTCGCATGAGGTGGCCAAAGTACTGGAGTTTCAGCTTCAGCATCATTCCTTCCAAAGAAATCCCAGGGTTGATCTCCTTCAGATAGCATACTCTATGTTACATTTCTAACAAGACTCAGCATCATTTTCCTAAAATTATACATTAACAACTGCTTTTCAGATGAATATTGTAATATTGATTGTAATATTATAAGCATGATCCTTATGCTATAACTCCAATATAAATTTTTATAGAAGTGAACAATTATTGATTCTCCAGATATGAATTGCCTTCTACTCTGTGTCAGGTACTGGACTAGAGTAAACTCTAAAGTGGAAGAAAAATAGCACATAGATTTTCTATCCTTATGAGTCTATTTATCTTCATCTTCTATAATGGGTGAAAAACAATGTTGTAAACCTAAAGTCTCTCCCTGCATAGAAATATAAGAAGCCTGTAATAAAAAAAAAAAAACAAAAAAAACACTAGTAGGTTAGACAAAGAATAAGTGAAAATGGTATATAAAAAAATAAGGATTGCCATAATAAAACCACTATTGAGGTGACCAGGCTCCTTTTGTGTATATTTAGGCCTTTTAAGAAAAAGTGGGTAACTGTCAAACTTTTGTTATTTTGTAACGTTGAACTACTTATGATTGTGACTTACAGATGTTTATACCAGCAAGATTATTGTAATGTAGAAAGTAGGGTGAGACTTGGCATGGGCCTTGATGAAGAATATTATCTTAGCAGGCAAAAAGAAGGAGGAATAACTGTCTTAGTGAAGGTGCACATGTAGCAAAGTGAGACAGCGAAAACATTTATATAGCTTGAGCAGGGATTTGAAGTAAGGGAAGAACATGCTTAGCTCTAGAAAGGCAAGGGAGTTAGATTAACCAGACCCTCCTACAACCCTTAAATTGTAGCTTAAGGAGCTCGGAATTTATCCTGTAGGCAAGTGAGTAAGGAGTCTTACTTTTTATTCTACAAATGATACTGTTAAAATAGCATTCTAGAAAGACTGATCTGGCTGAGGATTACATGATATATTGAAAGGAGAAAAACCTCCTGTGGTGAGGGAGGGATTCATAAGAGACATGCTCGGGTAAATAGAAGGAATAAAAGTATAGAAATTTAAATTTAACCATTTTGCTGAGTAGAATATATTATAATATGTGTTTCATGTCTGTTTAGCCTGTCTCCCTTTTACTGCTACCTAACGTTGCAATCAACAAATTCAGATAAGCTGGTGGTTTCAAACATTTGATGTTTCGGGAGGCACCTAGCTGATTAACATGAGTGCTGTTTGCATAAAGTTGATTTGTAATTTGGAAGACAGCTTACATCCATGTCTTTTCTTTGTCATCTCCTGGGAGGTAACCAAGAAAAATGAAAGTGACCTGAACAAAGAAAAATAACTGATTCTGGGAAAATGAGGAAAATGAAAAATAGAAGAGTCTGGTTTGGGATTAAGCACCCTACTTTAGTACAGTCAATACAACTGAAGACTTTTTTTTCAAGTACATTAGCATCAGCACTTTATTACTCAGTGCAACTGATGGAATTAATACGGAACTGGAACTGGCATTGAAGCCAATGAATGCAAGTATGAAAGTCTATAGCATTCAAAATAAATGAAATAATAAAGAAATGAGTCTTTTGGAAATTGTAGAGAGGTGGAAAATAGGGGACTGTGGAAAGCAATCTGTCATTTTCAATTCAGACGATATTTACGTGAGAAGAAGTTCTGTCAGGTTACATAAAGATGGTTTTTTAGAAAGGTATGTCATCCAGGTGTGAGAAGCATATCCTGCTGTGTTATTAGGAATGGTTTTCTGGTAAGGAATACCTCCTACTGTCAGACATAATGATCAATCTGCTTCATGGTAACAGTATAATTCTCATTTAGTCCTTGGGCCAGATTTCAGTTAGGCACTTAAGAACTTGTAATGTTAGCTTGTCTGTAGTGTATGAGAATGTCTCCTTCGCCATACATGCTGTCAGAACAGAAGGAAGCATAATCCTTAACTCTTATTTCATTGCAAAATCTAATTTTCTTGCCTTTGCCTACGGTTTTGTTGTTGTTGTTGTTGCTGTTGTTTTTACTGATTATTTAGTCCTCTGGCTATCCTCTTCAGAAATTCAACAATCTCACTAATGCTTGAATTTTCATCATTGCAGACTGAAAAAGAAAAGATCGTTTAACATAGACAGGAAAAAGATAACTGTCCTAGTTCATTTGGGCAGTTATAGAAAAAGTATCATAGACTGGAAGGCTTATAAATAATAGAAATTTATATATCATGGTTCTAAAGGCTGCAAGTCCAAGATCAAAGTGCAAATCTCACTAATGCTTGAATTTTCATCATTGCAGACTGAAAAAGAAAAGATCGTTTAACATAGACAGGAAAAAGATAACTGTCCTAGTTCATTTGGGCAGTTATAGAAAAAGTATCATAGACTGGAAGGCTTATAAATAATAGAAATTTATATATCATGGTTCTAAAGGCTGCAAGTCCAAGATCAAAGTGCTAGCAAATTTGATGTCTGGTGAAAGCTGGCTTCCTCATAGTGGGGAAACTTCCTGCTGTGTCATCAGATGATGGAAGGAACAAGAAGGCTCTCTAGAACATCTTTTATAAGTTACTAATCTCTTCCTAAGGATTATGACCTAATCACAGCCCCAAACCCCTACCTTCAAATGCCATCCTCTTAGGGATAAGGGTTTTTATATATGCATTTTGAAGGGACACAAACATTGAGACTATAGCAATAACTCAGAGATCTTTGAAACAGACTTTTTGTTGCCCACTTGAGAAAGTAAGATAAAATATCATTTCTTTCCTCCTCCTTTTCTGATGATCCTACAGCCTGGAGAGAGAAAAAAAGAAAAAAAAAAAAAACTGGACTGATTTTTCAATCAGGATAGTTCTTGCTGTTCAAGAGCTCTTCTATAGATTGAATGGATACTGACCTTACTATAACTTTTAATCCTGTTTCTTAATTCAGCTTCTGAAAATCACAACATGATAATAAATAACAGAATAAAAATAGACAATTTTATAATTACTTACAATTTGCTGACATCCTATTTTTGAGACCATATAATTTAACCATTTCTTTATAAGTACTGTTTAAACACACTTTAAGCCTTTAACTGTGTGGATCACAATAAACTGTGGAGAATTCTGACAGAGATGGGAATACCAGACCACCTGACCTCCCTCTTGAGAAACCTGTATGCAGGTCAGGAAGCAACAGTTAGAACTGGACATGGAAAAACAGACTGGTTCCAAATAGGAAAAGAAGTACATCAAGGCTGTATATTATCACCCTGCTTGTTTAACTTATATGCAGAGTACATCATGAGAAATGCTGGACTGGATGAAACACAAGCTGGAATCAAGATTGCTAGGAGAAATAACAATAACTTCAGATATGCAGATGACACCACCCTTATGGCAGAAAGTGAAGAAGAACTAAAGAGCCTCTTGATGAGAGTGAAAGAGGAGAGTGAAAAAGTTGGGTTAAAGCTCAACATTCAGAAAACTAAGATCANGAAAAAAAAAAAAAACTGGACTGATTTTTCAATCAGGATAGTTCTTGCTGTTCAAGAGCTCTTCTATAGATTGAATGGATACTGACCTTACTATAACTTTTAATCCTGTTTCTTAATTCAGCTTCTGAAAATCACAACATGATAATAAATAACAGAATAAAAATAGACAATTTTATAATTACTTACAATTTGCTGACATCCTATTTTTGAGACCATATAATTTAACCATTTCTTTATAAGTACTGTTTAAACACACTTTAAGCCTTTAACTGTGTGGATCACAATAAACTGTGGAGAATTCTGACAGAGATGGGAATACCAGACCACCTGACCTCCCTCTTGAGAAACCTGTATGCAGGTCAGGAAGCAACAGTTAGAACTGGACATGGAAAAACAGACTGGTTCCAAATAGGAAAAGAAGTACATCAAGGCTGTATATTATCACCCTGCTTGTTTAACTTATATGCAGAGTACATCATGAGAAATGCTGGACTGGATGAAACACAAGCTGGAATCAAGATTGCTAGGAGAAATAACAATAACTTCAGATATGCAGATGACACCACCCTTATGGCAGAAAGTGAAGAAGAACTAAAGAGCCTCTTGATGAGAGTGAAAGAGGAGAGTGAAAAAGTTGGGTTAAAGCTCAACATTCAGAAAACTAAGATCACGGCATCTGGTCCCATCACTTCATGGCAAATAGAGGGGAAACAGTGAAGACAGTGGGTGACTTTATTTTTCTGGGCTCTACAATCACTGCAGATGGTGATTGCAGCCATGAAATTAAAAGACACTTACTCCTTGGAAGGAAAGTTATGACAAACCTAGGTAGCATATTCAAAATCAGAGGCATTACTTTGCCAACAAAGATCCGTCTAGACAAGGCTACGGGGAAGGCAATGGCACCCCACCCCAGTACTCTTGCCTGGAAAATCCAATGGACAGAGTAGCCTGGTGGGCTGCAGTCCATGGGGTCGCTAACAGTCGGACAGACTGAGCGACTTCACTTTCACTTTTCTCTTTCATGCATTGGAGTAGGTAATGACAACCTACTCCAGTATTCTTGCCTGGAGAATCCCAGGGATGGTGGAGCCTGGTGGGCTGCCATCTATGGGGTCACACAGAGTCGGACATGACTGCAGTGACTTAGCAGCAGCAGCAGCAGACAAGGCTATGATTTTTCCAGTGGTCATGTATGGATGTGAAAGTTGGACTATAAAGAAAGCTGAGTGCAGAAGAATTGATGCTTTTGAACCATGGTGTTGGAGAAGACTCTTGAGAGTCCCTTGGACTGCAAGGAAATCCAACCAGTCCATCCTAAAGGAGATCAGTCCTGGGTGTTCATTGGAGGGACTGATGTTGAAGCTGAAACTCTAATACTTTAGCCACCTAATGCAGAGAGCTGACTCGTTTGAAAAGACCCTGAAGCTGGGAAAGATTGAGAGCAGGAGGAGAAGGGGATGACAGAGGATGAGATGGTTGGATTGCATCACTGACACAATGGACATGGGTTTGAGTGGACTCCAGAAGTTGGTGATGGACAGGGAGGCCTGGCTTGCTGCATTTCATGGGGTTGCAAAGAGTCGGTCACAACTGAGTGACTGAACTGAACTGGATCTGTATACTTATCCTTTGAGGTAGATGTCATGATTGCTATTAAGAGCTGAAGAAGTTGTAACCTAAAAAGTTTAAACAGCCTTCATCCAACTAGTAAATGACTAATGCAAGTAAAGAGTATAATTCAGTTCAAGGATAACTTTGTTAAGAATAACACAGGGCTACCTTGTGTAGGTCTACAGTGCTGTGGGAAATGTTCTTTGGAAGCAGTCAAAGGTCAGCAGGCTGTAGGGGTCAAGAATGGACAGAGTATTGTAGAACTCTTTTACTAAGAGCTGTTCAAATTTCTCCTTTTTCTCTAAAAATCCCCACCTTAACTGAAGTTCATACTATGAGGTTGCACTACTTATTTCCCCCTGAAATTCCCAGTACTACCTTGTATCATTTCATTTACTTATCCAAATACTTCTAATCTCACAATTTTTGGCCTGCATGATGAATGCAGGCTGTGTATTGTTTCAGCCATATTTCAAAGTTCATCCCATGTTCGCAGTTCCTTCACATCTCTCACACTTTAGTTTAGATACAAGATTATTTTCCTTATACATAATCTTTAATTCTTTGTCCCTCTGTCTTTTAGTCAGAGTCATCTGATTAATCTCTTTTGCTAGGTAAACCCAACTGAGCAACTGGATAGTACTAGGGAAATTCTCTAGGATTTATGAATTGCAAATTGATGTTTAACACTGTCAGATAATACTTTCTTATTTTGTTGAGATGACTATCTTGTATTTTTCATCTATATTATTCAACTCTCCTGTCCTCCCACTCTTTGTTGGGTGTTTGTTCCATAATTCTTAGAGAAAATAGAAACAGTCAGCTAAGAGTTATCTATATCTTTGATCACCTAAAGCTAATAATTTTACTTTACCTTTATATGCATTACAGTCTTTTCTTCTCATATTTATAGAGTGCTTTTGTTCTATGTAAGCCAATTCCCTCCACTTGTGCTATAGAACTTTCCATTCAAATAGTACTGCATTGGCTTTATTTCATTTATAGCAATTCAGAATACTAAAAAAAACATTGTTTAGTTGCTGAGTCGTGTCCGACTCTTTGCGACCCCATGGACTGCAGCACAGCAGGTTTGCCTGTGTTTCACAATCTCCTATAGTTTTCTCAAACTCAGGTCATTGAGTTGATGATTTCATCAAGTCATCTTATCTTCCACTGCCCCCTTCTCCTCCTGCCCTCAATCTTTTCCAGCATAAGAGTCTTTTACAAGGAGTTCGCTCTCACATTAGGTGGCCAAAGTATTGGAGCTTCAGCTTCAGCATCAGTCCTTCTAATGAATATTCAGGCTTAATTTCCTTTAGGATTAATTGGTTTAATTTCCCAAAGTGCATAACACCACCACACAATAAGAAATTCCCTCACACAGTAGTTCAAGACCAGAAATGTCTCATCTACAAGTGACTTTTCTCCATTTGATGATTCAAAGACCACGATTTCTTTTGTTCTATTAATCCAGATGCCTTGGGACTTGTCATTAAAAGGGAAAGAAGAAAATGGAGAATGATAGGCATATCCATTACTTAAAAATGACACATATCACCTTCTCTCACATTCCGTGGGTAAAAACTGTAATGTACACAGCCATACCAGGAAGTGAAGTAGACAATATAATTTGTAATAATAGGCAACTACTTATGAAAGAAACCTCTATGTTTTAGAACGATGATCAGAAAATATGGTGCAAAATTAAGTATCTTTTCCATAAGGACTCAAAAAAAAAAAGATAAGTAAAAATCTAATCTATTGAAATATATTGATTTTTTCCCTTTAAAACATAGAGGAAAAAAAATTCAAAAATAATGTACCAATAAAAGATAGACATCCACTGAATCATTGTACAGTGAAACTAATATAGATCAATTACATCTCAATGCAAAAATTAAAAACAAAAGCAAAAATAAGTCCCTTGCATGTTGTCTACAAGAAACCAGCTTTAAATATAAAGGGACATGCAGGTTAAAGTAAATGGATGGAAAAAAATATAGCATACTAACACTTCTTTTGGTTAAAAGACAGTAGAAGTGGCTTCCCTGGTGGCTCAGACAATAAAGAATCTGCCTACAATGCAGGAGACTCAGGTTTGGTCCCTGGGTTGGGAAGATCCCCTGGAGAAGAGCATGGTAACTCACTCCAGTATTCTTGCCTAGAGAGTGTATGGACAGAGGAGCCTGGCGGGCTATAGTCTGTGGGTGGCACTGGATCAGACATGACCAAGCAACTAACACGTTCATGTTAATTTTAGACAGAGCAGACTTCACAGCAATGAAAGTTACCAGCAATAAGGGCTTTACGTGATCATAAAGGAGTCAATTCTCCAAAATGATGTCACCATCTTTAATGTGTATGTGCTAAAAAGAGAATGTCAAATTACACGAGGCAAAAAACTGAAAGAAATTCAAAAATAGTTGAAACTACTATCATAGTTGGAGACCTCAACACTCCTCTATCAAAAATGGACAGATCCACTCTCACAATGTATACATATATCAAATCACCATCATGTGTACTCTCAATATTTTATAATTTTACACGTCAATTACATCTCAATAAAGCTGAATTTAAAAATAAATGGACAAGTCCAGCAGGAAGAAAATCAGTAAGGACACAGTGGAACTTAACAACATTATCAACCAACTGGATATGAACAATATCTACGGACTGTTTCATTCAAAAACAGCAGAATATGCATTCTTCTCAAGATCACATAGAACATTCGCTAACATAGACCACATTTGGGGCTATAAAACACATGTAAAAAAAGTTTGTAAGAATAGAAAACATACAATGTCTTCAGACTAAAATGGAATTAAACTAGAACTCAGTAGCAGAAAGATAATGAGAACATCCCAAAAGGTATAGGGATTAAACAAAACTTTTAAATAACACATGAATAAAGAAGACATATCAAAAGAAATTTTAAAACATTTTGAACTGATATATATAAATATAAAATGCAAGCTATTGGAGTTCTTCAGGCAGGAATAATGGAATGGATATCCATTCCCTTCCCCAGGGGACCTTCCCCACCCAGGGATTGAACCTGGATCTCTTGCATGACAGACAGATTATTTACCGTCTAAGCTGCCAGAGAAGCCCTGTAAGACTACTAGAAGATAAAACAGAAGAAAGTCTAGATGACCTTGGGTTTGGCTATGACTGTTCAGATACATTAGAGATCTCGTGTACTTAATTAAAGAAATAATTGATAGGCTTGGGCTTCAATAAATTTAAAAATTCCACTCTGGGAAAGCTAATGCAAGAGAATGAGAAGACAAGCCATAGGCTACAGTGTTTTGCAAAAGACACATTTGATAGAGGATTGTTTTTCAAAATACTCAAAGAACTCTTAAAACTTAACAATACAACTATAAACAGCTCACTTAAAAGAGGACTAAAACCTTAACAGACATTTCATCAAAGCAGACACATAGACATGTATGAAAAGATGCTCTACAAAATGTTTCTTCAGTAAAATGTAAATTAAAGTGACAATGAGCTACTACTACTACAGTTGCTCAAATGATCAAAATCCGAAACACTGACGACCAGTTGCTGACAAGGATATAGAGCAGCCAGAATTTCATTCACTGCTGGTGGGGATGTAAAAGGGTTCCAGCACTTTGAAAGACAATTCAGTGGCTTTTCTTTTCCAGATTAAATCTATTCTAACTCTACAGTCCAGCAATAGCGCTCCTTAGTATTTATTCAAATGAGTTAAAAACTCATATCACACAAAAACCTGCATGAAAATATTTAAAGCAGCTTTAGTCATAATTCCCCACATTTGGAAGCAACCTAATTTTCTTTTAGTAGGTAAATAAATAAACTATGGTACCTCCTAGAAATGGAATATTTTAATGCTAAAAAGAAATGAGCTATTACATTATAAAAGACATAGAAGACTTTCAAATTCATTTTAGTAAGTGAAATAAACCAATTTGATGATTCCAGCTATGTGACATTCTAAAACTGTCAAAATTCCAGAGACAGTGAATGGGTCAGAGCTTACCAGGAACGAGAAAATGGTGGATGGAGGTAGGGATGGATAGGTGGTACACAGAGGATTTTTAGGGCAGTGAAAATACTCTGTATGGTGCTGTGATGATAGGTATAAATCATTATACGTTTGTTCAAACCCTTAGAAGGTACAAAACCAAGAGTGAAAAGAAAGTGAAAGTTAAATAGCTCAGTCGTGTCCGACTCTTTGTGACCCCATGGACTATACAGCCCATGGAATTCTCCAAGCCAGAATGCTGACATGGGTAGCCTTTCCCTTCTCCAGGGGATCTCCCCAAGCCAGGGATCGAACCCAGGTCTACCCACATTGCAGGTGTATTCTTTACCAGCTGAGCCACAAGGGAAGCCCAACTCTAATGTAAATTAAGACCTTTGAGTGATTATGATGCGTAAATACAGTTTCATCAGCTGTAACAAATGTACCACTTTGATGGAAGATGTTTATAATGGGGGAGGCTGTGTAGGCATAGAGGTATATGGGAAATCTTTGTAACTTCTCAATTTTTCTGTTTTTCTCAATTTTGCCTCAAACTGCTCTAAAAAATTATCTTTAAAAAAATAAGGCAAATGTAGTCAACGGTTTTGAATGCCATTGAGAAACTGGATAAAATGAGAAGGGGTTAGGAATTATAAAGAGTAGGAAGTTCTAGGTCATTTTTAACTTTAGCAAAAGTAGTTCTAGTAGGCATTTGGGAAATAAGTGTAGCTCTGCTGAAGGGAAAAGGAACTTACGGAATTGCTGATTGTATGTAAACAACACTTTTGAAAACCTTTCCTGTGATGATTAGTTCAGAAATGATGCGGTAAATTGAAGGATGGCATGGTTATTTTCAGTAAGTGTATGGATATGTGAGTAAGTGAGTAAAGAAAGGTATAAACACAATGCAGATATTTCAGAAATTCTTTGAAATTGCTATTTGCATACAAAATGTCAGGTAAAACAACACGTTTATTCATGATGTTGCATCTTTATCTCATTGAAAGAGAGATTTATGGCTTTTTGGCTGTTGTTCCTCTTTATAAATAATGAGATTTTCTTGATTGGAATGTTGTCAAGCCTTCAGATACCTGCCTTGGCAGTGTGCCACTTCCTTCTCACTTATATTACCTCTTCCTTTTAAGTAAACAGATCCCACACAGATAGGCTTCTATAACAAGAGTTCTAATTACTTGACTTTTAAAAATTTAAACCAGATGTTTATCATTATATTTCACTGCCTGAATCCAGGAAATTTAATTCGGAGGGATCACTACCATCTTTAAGGCCCTCCACAAAAGAAGGGAAACATAATCTAAAAACAATTGTATATAATTTTATGTCTTTTTTTAGACAAAAGATTTACCTATTTTAAAGGACCAGTTCTTAACAAGTATTCACACACTGTTTAACTCTTAGACAGAGTCACATAAAAATCTGTTTTATTTATTTATTTTTTAAATTACTGACCTCTCCCAAATAGCACATTCTCCAACTCAACTTCTTTTCTGAGCTCAGGAAAAGATATCTCTAAATAGCTCAAAATCAAATGTCATCTTCTATCGATTGTCAAATTATTCCCTTTTGTCTGATGGTGTGGATTCTGAGCAAGAAGCCTTGAAGGTGAGGGAGTGATGTGAATGTACACTGGGGGCTGTTACCACCTCTGTATCAAGCTGCACAGTTTGTTCATTTCACAGTGACACCTGTCCTGGGAGTCAGAGGCTGAAATCTAGTTTACAATTTGCTTGTTAAAGGGCTGTATCACCAGAAGCAAAAGGTGTCTTTTCCTAATTTGTTCACACACTGTATTTATAGCTTTTTTTTTTTTAATAAAAAACCAAGTGTACACTTCCTGTATAATCCAGCAATAGTGTTCCCTGATATTTATCCACGTGAGTTCTACTTATAGCTCATGCAAGAATGCTGCATTGACTGTTGGTAGCCCTGATGCCCACTTTTTAGAAAAAAGTCAAGACAACACAAATATGTAGCACCCATGTACAGAGTTGTCTGTTATCTCTTCCACAGCTTCTTTCCCTCTTTTTTCAACTCCTTATTTCACAATTCAAGAATGAACACATTGATTAGCATTCTTCCACATGCACTTTCCTAGGAATCTTGTACACTTTTTATTTTAAAATTCTCTGTAACAATCCTTTAATGTAGATACAGTTACTTTCACTTAGAAGAAGAGGCTGTTGAGATTCAGTGACTTTAATTAACTTGCCAAACTCCTAATAAATAGCTGAAACTGTTTTAAGTCCATGAGACTGAAGCCAAATTTATTTTCTTCTCAATATGTATTTTAATATTTCCATGATCAGTTTTCTTACCATGGAAATGTGTCTTGTTGGTAAACTACTTGCAATATTCCTTTTAACATACATAAACCATGCCATGCCATTGAATCCTCACAATAACAGTATAGAGCAGAAAGGCCAGATAATAATATCTTAATTCCAAAGAGCAGAACACTAAGTCTAGAAAGACTAAATGGTCTGTCCTTGGCTGCAGCCTCTAATTTATAAAAATAGAGTAAGACCACGTCTTCAGATTCTTTTTTTCTTGCTCCATTCTTCTTTACTACATATACCTTGTTGAAGGCATTTAATTTTTAATATCTGAATCAAAAAGACTGATACTTCCATCTGTAGCTAAAGATGATGAAGATGGAACCACATGTAACCTGTTTGAAACAGTAAAAAAATAAGAAAAAATTTGGCCAAATAGATATTAATAATATCTATAACATTTGTGATATCTATATCTATAATATCTATAATAATTTTCAAGCTATCAGGCTACAAAGGACAATGAACCCTAGGATGGGAAACAGATAATATGAGTTTTTAAATATCTCTGTCTTGAGAGACATTCCACAGTGCTGCCCAAGGAAAGACATAGCTTGGTGTTGAGAGAGTCAATTTCTAGGTAGGTTGATAAGAAGTCTGGGGTTCTTGAGGAGGAAAGAGGCATCTGAGGTCTTCAAAGAGGAGATAGGGGTCTGGAGTTCTCAAGAAGGAGAAAAGGACAAGCTTTTCCCCTATATTCCTTAGTCGTAGTCAGATAAAATGTGTTTTTTCTTTAAGCACAGAGCTGATGATTATGCAACAAAACAACTCAGCTTAAACTCTGTACTAAGGATTATATAAGGACTTGCCTGTAGCTCAAATGGTAAAGAATCTGCCTGCAATGCAGGAGATCAGGGTTCATTCCCTGGGTTGGGAAGATCCTCTGGAGAAGGGAATGGCAATCCACTCCGGAGAATTCCATGGACAGAGAAGCCTTGTGGGCTATAGTTCCTGGGATCAACAAAGAGTTGTTAGACTGAGAGACTAACACACACACACACACACACACACACACACACACACACACACGGATTATATAACAATATATCCTGCTTGAGGATAATTTCTCCTCTTTGAGAATCTTCTGACTAATCCTGTTATCTTAAAATGTATATTATGGGAGTGGATCTGGTAAAATCTTTCTATTGTTAGTTCTAATTCTGTCACCTTAAAATGTAAATTGTGGGAGTGGGCCTAGTAAGATCTTTACAACCTTGAGACATTCTTTTGATTTATTGTAATAACCAAATAAAAAAGTATATAGTTCCCTTGCTAAGACTAGTGAGGGGGCACTTTCCATCCTCCTTCTGATGTCTGTGTCAGAAGCTTTCTCTGTGCCTTTCTATACTTTAATAAAACTCTGCTACACAAAAGCTCTTGAGTGATCAAGCCTGGTCCCTGGTCCCAAACCTAAATCTTCTTTGGAGATCATGAATCCCACATTGTTGACTGTAAGCTATCCTTGTCCTCTCTGAATTCAGAAGATGGAACCAGGCATCTGAAGAGCCAAGGTGATAAGCTTGTGGGGACAAAGGAGAGCTTCAGAGGCTTCTCTCCAGTCTCTGGTGGAGTAATGATCAATGAATATGTATGACAAAGTTACACTAGGCTGGGGAAGAACCAACAAAAAAGATCAGAAGAAACAATCTCTAAAATTTACACATGACCAAAAATAATTCCTTTCACCTTCAGTCAGAATGGAAAACCTTAAAATGCATAGGATGTTGGATAGAGTTCAAGAAGGGTTTGGCCTCAGTAGGAGTGTGAACGATGAAAGAGTAGTTAACACTTGACTAAATGTGACCTGGCCTCTCCTCAGTTCATTTCAGTTGCTCAGACGTGTTGACTCTTTGTGACCCTATGGACTGCAGCACTCCATGTCTCCCTGTCCATCACCAACTCTCAGAGCTTGCTCAAACTCATGTCCATTGAGTCGGTGATGCCATCCAACCATCTCATCCTCTGTCATCACCTTCTTCTCCTGCCTTCAATCTTTCCCACCATCAGGGTCTTTTATAGTGAGTTATTTCTTCCCATCAGGTGGCCAAAGTATTGGAGCTTCAGCTTTTGCATCAGTCCTTCCAATGAATATTCAGGACTGATTTCCCTTAGGATAGATAGGTTTGATCTCCTTGCAGTACAAGAGACTCTCAAATGTCTTCAACACCCTACAGTTCAAAAGCACTGTAGGGTTCTACAACACCCTACAGTTCTTTGGCACTCAGCTTTCTTCACAGTCCAACTCTCACATCCATACATGACCACTGGAAAAACCATAGCCTTGACCAGACAGACCTTTGTTGGCAAAGTAATGTCTCTGCTTTCAATATGCTGTCTAGGTTGGTCATAA
>SJYX01012283.1:128209-158073 GCA_006410675.1 Oreotragus oreotragus | reverse complement strand
CTCAAACTACCACACAATTGCACTCATCTCCCACACTAGTAAAGTAATGCTCAAAATTCTCCAAGCCAGGCTTCAGCAATGCATGAACCGTGAACTTCCTGATGTTCAAGCTGGTTTTAGAAAAGGCAAAGGAATCAGAGATCAAATTGCCAACATCCACTGGATCATGGGAAAAGCAAGAAAGTTCCAGAAAAACATCTATTTCTGCTTTATTGACTATGCCAAAGCCTTTGACAATGTGGATCACAATAAACTGTGGAAAATTCTGAAAGAGATGGGAATACCAGACCACCTGACCTGCCTCTTGAGAACGTATATTCAGCTCAGGAAGCAACAGTTAGGACTGGACATGGAACAACAGACTGGTTTCAAATAGGAAAAGGAGTATGTCAAGGCTGTATATTGTCACCCTGCTTATTTAACTTCTATGCAGAGTACATCATGAAAAATGCTGGATTGGAAGAAGCACAAGGTAGAATCAAGATTGCCGGGAGAAATATCAATAACTTCAGATATGCAGATGATACCACCCTTATGGCAGAAAGTGAAGTGGAACTAAAAAGCCTCTTGATGAAAGTGAAAGAGGAGAGTGAAAAAGTTTGCTTAAAGCTCAGCATTCAGAAAACGAAGATCATGGCATCTGGTCCCATCACTTCATGGGAAATAGATGGGGAAACAGTGGAAACAGTGTTAGACTTTATTTTGGGGGGCTCCAAAATCACTGATATGGTACTGCAGCCATGAAATTAAAAGACACTTACTCCTTGAAAGGAAAGTTAGGACCAACCTAGATAGCATATTCAAAAGCAGAAACATTACTTTGCCAACAAAGGTCTGTCTAGTCAAGGCTATGGTTTTTCCAGTAGTCATGTATGGATGTGAGAGTTGGACTATGAAGAAAGCTGATCACTGAAGAATTGATGCTGTTGTACTGTGGTGTTGGAGAAGACTCTTGAGAGTCCCTTGGACTGCAAGGAGATCCAACCAGTCCATTCTAAAGGAGATCAGTGCTGGATGTTCTTTGGAAGGAATGATGCTAAAGCTGAAACTCCAGTACTTTGGCCACCTCACGCGAAGAGTTGACTCATTGGAAAAGACACTGATTCTGGGAGGGGTTGGAGGCAGGAAGAGAAGGGGACAACGAGGATGAGAAGAGGATGAGATGGCTGGATGGCATCACCAAATCAATGGACGTGAGTTTTAGTGAACTCCAGGAGTTGGTGAAGGACAGGGAGGCCTAGGGAGAAGGCAATGACACCCCACTCCAGTACTCTTGTCTGAAAAATCCCATTGATTTAGGAGCCTGGTAGGTTGCAGTCCATGGGGCCACTAGGAGCTGGACACGACTGAGCAACTTCACTTTCACTTTTCACTTTCATGCATTGAAGAAGGAAATGGCAACCCACTCCAGTGTTCTTGTTTGGAGAATCCAGGGTCANACACCCCACTCCAGTACTCTTGTCTGAAAAATCCCATTGATTTAGGAGCCTGGTAGGTTGCAGTCCATGGGGCCACTAGGAGCTGGACACGACTGAGCAACTTCACTTTCACTTTTCACTTTCATGCATTGAAGAAGGAAATGGCAACCCACTCCAGTGTTCTTGTTTGGAGAATCCAGGGTCAGGGGAGCCTAGTGGGCTGCCGTCTCTGGCATTGCACAGAGTCGGACACAACTGAAGTGACTTAACAGCAGCAGCAGCAGCAGCAGGGAGGCCTGGCATGCTGTGATTCATGGGGTCGCAAAGAGCTGGACACGACTGAACGACTGAACTGAACTCAAACAGTCTTGAAAGATTGTTCCTTCTGATAAAACTAGAACTTGACTCTTCCTAATTATCTTTAGCTGCAGAAGCATTTACAAGGAATAAATGTTTAGAGATTTTGTGGGGTGAGAAGTAGAAAGGTTTCCATCCCATCTCATATACCAAACTATGGTATATGGTGGTGGTGGTCTGGTATTCCCATCTCTTTCATAATTTTCCACAGTTTATTTTGATCCACAGAGTCCCCTTTACGCATCTTTTTTTTTTTTTTCCTGAAAGATTCTTCTCTTATTAATTGGCAACTCATATCTCTTATCCTGCAAGACCTCTTAAATCCTTTTTATTATTCCTCAATTGTCAGTCCTAGTGATTAGTTTATCTTTCCAATTAGGACATTGAAAGTCCGGTATTCCATTAACCCTCTCTCCCTGTGTGCATGCTTGCTCAGTCATTTCAGTTGTGTCTGACTCTCTGCAACCATGTGGACTGCAGCCTACCAAGCTCTTCTGTCCATGGGATTCTGAGGCAAGAATACTGGAGTGGTTGCCATGCCCTCCTTCAGGGGATCTTCCCAAACCAGAGATGGAAACTGCATCTCTTATATCTTCTGCATTTGCAACAGGGTTCTTTACCACTAGCACTACCTGGGAAGCCCAACCCTATGTCCCTAGGAACATATTTTAATAGCCATATTTTCAAGCATGTTTCCTGGTGGTCTCATTGAAGCCTGTCTTCTGTCCCCTGTACCCAGTACCTCAAGAGGTTTATCAGAATATTCAGTGTAGGAAACTTGTCTTTTCTATCTTCAAGTCAACTGCTTTAATATTATTTCACATGGTGGAAGGAATGTGAGTGCAAGAACTGAGCACAATGTCTAAGTAAAAGAATATTTTTGACCAGAAAAATCAGAACTTGGCATGAATTTGTATAATCATTTGTTCATTCCATAAATTCTAACTTGACTAACTAAATTTTATTCATCATTAATAATTGGTACTTTCTTCTACAAAATAGAATTAGATTTAAAAAAATCTATTTATCCATACTCACCCACCTGTATACACAATGACAAAACCATCCTACTGGGAAAACAGTACTTATTCTTTATATCTTTCTTTCCCTTTATATCCAGTTCCATTGCCTATCTCATCCCTGGAATGGAAAGACCAATCAGAACCCTTCTAGGCTTGACATCACAATACCTCCTCTAACATTCACCTACATAATAGTTCCCACAAACTCATTTTCTCCTTTCCAAAATAATAACTAGATCCTAGAAGTACATTTATATTAATTGATATCTAATTCTTCCTCTCAAGTAAATCCCTTTGCATTTCATTAGGTATGTTTGGAATGGTGAAATTTTTACTGAAAAGTTTGGACATTTTGTGAGAGATCTTTTAGGTCAAACTTCCGATTTATGAGATAATGACACTCAGGCAGTCTGTTTTAAAGGCTAATGTGAAATGTTCCATCTAATTGGGTTGGTTGAATGTGGCACCGTTTAACTACAAGTGAGAGCAGAAATTTAAAGGCTGGTAAAGGCTAGGATCACAGACTTCTCAGTTGTATTGAGAACTTTAAATACATTTTACTGTTGTAAGTAATTAAAATATGTTGTTTTATTATAAGGAAATGTTCAGAAATGTCCCACCATAATGTAGTTATTACTATAGTTAATATGTGTTTGAATCACTGTATGTATCTTATTTTTCTTATTAATCAACATGTTCAATGGATGCTTTGTTATTTGTGAGATTTTTGCTAATTTTCAGGATACAGTGGTGATGAAAATATTGTTGCTATATTGGTAGAGGTACTTAATCTGTGTATGTGGGTGTATGCTCAATCTCTGTCATGTCTGACCCTTTGGGACCCCCCTGGAATGTAGCCTACCAGGGTTCTCTGTCAGTGGGGTTTGCCAGCAAGAATCCTGGAGTAGGCTGCCATTTCTAACTTTAGGGGACCTTCACAACCAGGGATCAAACTCACGTCTCCAGTGTCTCTTGCATTAGCAGGTGGATTCTTTACCACTGAGTCACTTGAGGGGCCCCCTTAATCTGTGTACAAAAGTTTAAATTTAACATATTTGTTTTTGTTATTCCGACAAAATTTAAAATTCCTGATTGAAGCCACTTGTGCAGCAATGAAACTTCAAAGTCAACCGATTTTCAAAGTATGCAAATGAATTTTCAGGGAAAGTAAAAGTAATGAAAATAATGGCATGTAACAACGGATTGCTAATGCAAGAAATATTGCTCTAAACCTGTTACTTATTAACTTCTTTAATCCTCACAATCCAATGAATTTTGCAGTGTTTTCATTTTACAGAGGAGGAGACTGAAGCAGAAGGATTAATTTGCTCAAGGTCACACACAAAGAATTGAATGGTAAAATGATAAAATGTGACTTTCTTTTAAATTCCCCAGTTCCTAAATCAACTTTAAAGCCACAAGAAATTCTAGAACAATAGCCAGCAGGGCCTTTTTATCTGGGTCAAGGGACTATCTTATTTCTGTTTCCACATTTTATAGACATAAGAAACTTTAGAAAGAGCCACTTATATACACCTGTTTTTTTGCCCCTATTGGATGCTCACGTTTCTTTTTTTTTTTCTTCATTTCATTGTAGTTTCTAGAGTACTGTTTATGTGAAGCCTTTATTTTTGGGTGCCCAGAGGTATAAAGAGGCTTCCCTGGTGGCTCAGACAGTAAAGAATATGCCTGTAATGTCGGAGCCCTGGGTTTGATCCCTGGGTTGGGAAGATCCCCTGGAGGAGGGTATGGCAACCCACTCCAGTATTCTTGCCTGGAGAATCCCCATGGACAGAGGAGCCTGGTGGGCTATAATTTACAGAGTCACAAAGAGTTGGACATGACTGAGCAACTAAGCACATATACACATGGTTACAAATTCTGTAGTGATTATAGGTTTCATGGTACATTGTTTGTTTTTGTTAATAATGGAATTCTTGTATTCTCTAATATGTTAACATGTACCATGATTTCCCAAGAAAGAAGTTGCACTCTAAAGAGTTTCTCATATTTACCTTCACTTCATCCCGATTCTTTGTGTTTGTAAGCATGGATGTTGCATATCTTAAAGGTTCTCTGGAAGTCACTCTGGAAAAAAAATGGACTGAATGATCTCAATTAAAGTATTTATAAAGATTGATAAAATGTATGCTAATTATGTGGATATTAAAACATCTAACTTTAGCAATTTATAAAATGGGAGAGAACAAATCTTTTAAATATACAGAAGAATATAAGAAAGAAAAAAATCGCAAAATCTTTTGAGAATCCATGTTAATGTTGGGATTTTCCTGAAAAAATAATTTCCATGACATCACTGCTCTGCCCTTCTGCTAACATGTGAAGGAAAGCACTAGCAAGTCACAACTCTTCATTTCTGTAATTTTATCTACGTTCACTTTTCTTATTATTATCACTCTGTTCAAATAATCATATTTTGAAAATATGAAGTCCAGAGGACCAAACACCTCAGTTCAGTTCAATTGCTCAGTCGTCTCCAATTCTTTGCGTCCCCATGAACCGCAGCACGCCAGGCCTCCCTGTCTATCACCAACTCCTGGAGTCCACCCAAACCCATGTCCATTGAGTCAGTGATGCCATCCATTCATCTCATCCTCTGTCATCCCCTTCTCCTCCTGCCTTCAATCTTCCCCAGCATCAGGGTCCTTTCCAATGAGTCAGCTCTTCACATCAGGTGGCCAGAGTATTGGAGTTTCAGCTTCAGCATCAGTCCTTCCAATGAATATTCAGGACTGATTTCCTTTATGATAGTCTGGTTGGATCTCGTTGCAGTCCAAGGGACTCTCAAGAGTCCTCTCCAACACCACAGTTCAAAAGCATCAATTTTTCGGCACTCAGCCCTCCCCATAGTCCAACTCTCACATCCATATATGACTGTTGGAAAAACCATAGCTTTGACTAGGTGGACCTTGTTGGCAAAGTAACATCTCTGCTTTTTAAAATGCTTTTTAATATACTTTTCTACTAAGGAGCAAGAGTCTTTTAATTTCATGGTTGCAGTCACCATCTGTAGTGATTTTGGAGCCCCCCAAAATAATGTCTCTCACTGTCATCTATTTGCCATGAAGTGATGGGACCAGATGCCATGATTTAGCTTTCTGAATGTTGAGTTTTAAGCTAACTTTTTCACTCTCTTCTTTCATTTTCATCAAGAGGCTCTTTAGTTCTTCTTCACTTTTTCTGCCATAAGGATGGTGTCATCTGCATATCTGAGGTTTTTGATATTTCTCCCAGCAATCTTGATTCCAGCTTATGCTTCATCCTAGCCTAACATTTCTCATGATGTACTCTGCATATAAGTTAAATAAGCAGGGTGACAATATACAGCCTTGACGTACTCCTTTCCCGTGTTGTTCCATGTCCAGTTCTAACTGTTGCTTCCTGACCTGCATACAGATTTCTCAGGAGGCAGATCAGGTGGTCTGGTATTCCCATCTCTTTCAGAATTTTCCACAGTTTGTTGTGATCCACACAGTCAAAGGCTTTGGCATAGTAAAATGCTTAAGACTCTCTATTTTTTATTTCCTGGGCAAAATTCATAAAAAAGAAAAGATGGTAAATAACCTGTTTCTGTTTGTTTCTTCTTTGCCAAGCTTTATATTCCCTCTGACTCTCAAAAGAATATTAAAAAAAAAAAAAAAAACTAACCTTCAAGGGAAAAATATGGTACTCGTTTAGCTGAATGAAGTCTCTTAATGATGATGAAATATATAATTTCCTCTCCTAGTTTGTTTTTAATTCCACTCCTATCAAATATTGCTGGTAGTAAAACCAAGGGTGTTATGAAATTTTGATTAGTTTACTGTATTTCACATTATACTTAAATTTCAGTAGATTTTTTTATATACAGACTAAACAGATATTGGTGATGAATTTTCTTTATGGAATGAATCTTCTTGCTCTACCTGGTGATTGGTTCCATATGCTATTATCCCTGAAATAAAACTGTTTCATTGTCTTTGTAGCATCCTGTAGAGAATACATCTCTCCACCAAAGAGATTCCAATCAGTTCAGTTCAGTTCAGTCACTCAGTCATGTCCGATTCATTGCGACCTCCTGAACCGCAGTGTGCCAGGCTTCCCTGTCCATCAACAACTCCCCTTGACGTACTCCTTTTCCTATTTGGAACCAGTCTGTTGTTCCATGTCCAGTTCTAACTGTTGCTTCCCGACCTGCATTCAGGTTTCTCACAAGGCAGGTCAGGTGGTCTGGTATTCCTATCTCTTTCAGAATTTTCCACAGTTTATTGTGATCCACACAGTCAAAGGCTTTGGCATAGTCAGAGATTCCATTACTTGACCCCAAATTTGTGCACATATTATTTCCATGTGCTTTGTTCCCCTGAGAGACCTTTGTTTCTGAAGTTTCTGAAGAATGTGAAAAAGGTAAAGAAAGGAAAAGTAAAGTGTTTGTAGTTAGTGTTCTTTGCTAAGTAATTCTAAGGGCTTCCCAGGTGGCAAAGTGTTAAGGAATACACCTACCAATTCAGGAGATGCAGGAGATGCAAGAGAGGCGAGTTTGATCCCTGGGTCAGGAAGTCCACTTCAGTAGGAAATGGCAACCCACTACAGTTTTCTTGCCTGGGAAATCCCCTGGACAGAGAAGCCTGGTGGGCTACAATTGCAAAAGAGTCAAACATGGACACGACTTAGTGATTACATAGCAGCAGCAGCAGCAGCAAGTATGTCTAAATGCAGCCAAGTTCTTGCCTGTATTTCACATTACAGTGAGTTAAATGGAATGAAGGGAAGTCAAGCTAATGTCTATGTGTGGTTTCAGTTTGACCAGGGCATTATTCATGCCAGTGAGCAGTGAAAGGTTTATTTCCTCAGAAGGTTTTAACAAAACATTATATGCCTTAGAGGCTGTCTCAGTGGTATCTTATAGAAACTTAGTCTAGGTCTTGTCACGCTCAGAGAAAACTTCTGAAACTCACAATGAAAAGAGCATTTCATGTCTTTGTGCTGTTTGTATGTCTCAAGCCAATGTGCTGAATTGTCTTTCTTCTCAATGATATTCTTTTTGTCTTTACAAAAGAGCCTGCTTCTTTCCTTCCATGAAAGCAATTTTCCCCTCACTATTTTTCAGCATCACTGTAAATGTTGCTGCTGCTGCTGCTAAGTCGCTTCAGTCGTGTCCAACTCTGTGCGACCCCATAGACAGCAGCCCACAAGGCTCCCCCTTCTCTGGGATTCTCCAGGCAAGAACATTGAAGTGGGTTGCCATTTCCTTCTCCAATGCAGGAAAGTGAAAAGTTGAAAGTGAAGTCGCTCAGTCATGTCTGACTCGTAGCGACCCCATGGACTGCAGCCTACCAGGCTCCTCTGCCCAGGGGGTTTTCCAGGCAAGAGTGCTGGAGTGGGTTGCTATTGCCTTCTCCACACTGTAAATGTTACTTTGTTTAAATAATTACACTTTGGTAATTTTCTGTACTTCTAAATGTATCCTTTAGAGTTCATTTCTAAAGCTGTGTGTAAGTTAGATTTTAGTTGGTTAACAAACTACCTCAAATATTTAGTTGTTCAAAACAATAACTGATTATTATGCTGTGTGAGTCAATATATTTACTGAGTTGGATCAGGCTCAGCTGACCTTGACTAAGTTCACTTAGTTGTGTGCAATTACCTTGTGGTAGGGTGGGGCATACCTCATGTTGGGTGACCTTTGCTAGGTATGCTCAGTTCACTTTCACACGATAATCACATCATTCCATAGTCTAGCCTGGAAACATTTTCATGTAGTGGCAGAGGTCCATTAGAGAAAGTTGGATTGTGTAAGGATTAATTTTATACTCTGCTTGAATCAGGTTTACTAACGTCTCACTAGCTGAAGTTTTCAAATGTCCAGACCCAGAATCAGTGATGGGTACTACCAAAGGCATCAATAGAGGTAAGCATGAGATATTAAGTCCATGATTGCCTTCTACCACAAGCTTTATCTGACTAAAGTAGAGATGCTAACAAAAACAACACATAAAGCTAGTCACTGTAAGGAACATTAAATTATGGAAATAATGAAATAAACCTAAGGGAGTGGTAAAATAGAAGATGATACATCCATAGATAAAGACTATGTAGTCACTGAAAAAGCTTTTTGAATGTCAATGATGTAGGAAACTATTTTTAATATTTTAAGTGAAGAAAATGCAAAATTGTATATTTAGAAAGGTCTAACATTTTAAAACATTTATACATATGTGCAGAAGTAGAAACAATAGAGAAGAATCACCAAATTACCCATAATTGGTGAGTACAGAAAATGTGTATTTTTTATTCTTTATTTCAAAATTTTCATAATATCAATATTTTATAATCAGAAAATTATATAAAATAAACATCATATAAATAGTAGCCTGTCATGCAAATTCTAAGATGGCATCCCAAATTGCCTCCTGCTGCTACACACACATGCCATGTAATCTCTTCTCCTTCAGTGTTGAGGGACTGTTTATTATAAATGTCACTTGCATGATGAGACTATGTTATGTAACAAAAACTGAAGGATTTCAAATATGTAATTAAGGTCTCAAGTCACTTAACTTTGAGTTAATTAAAAGTGAGTTTATTCTGGGTGGGTCTGAGCAAATCATATGAGCCATTAAAAGGGACTGGGCCCTTTTTGCAAAGAAGGGATTTAAAGCATAGGAAAGATTCTCTTGCTGGTTTCGAAAAAGTAAAATTCCCCATCGTGAATATCATCTATATGGCTAGGAATTGATAGCATTTATTAGGAGATAGAAAAGATAATCCATTACTCTACAAAAGAGAACAGGGATCTGAGAGAACCCAAGAACTCTAAAAGAGACAACCCACAGCCCTAAGAAACTGAATTCCACAAACAACTGATGAACTTGGAAGAGAACCTAGAGCCTCAGATAAGATTGCAATCCTGAATTGTGTTTGGCGTTGATTGGACTCCTGGCCCACAAAAACTGAGAGAATAAATGAACTTCACTTTAAGATACTAAATTTGTGGTGATTTGTTATCTATCAATAGAATACGAATACATAGCCCGTTAGGGCCAGTACCTTTTTGCTTTTTCATTTCCTAGGAAGGAAAGTTATGACCAACCTAGATAGTATATTCAAAAGCAGAGACATTACTTTGCCGACTAAGGTCCGTCTAGTCAAGGCTATGGTTTTTCCTGTGGTCATGTATGGATGTGAGGGTTGGACTGTGAAGAAGGCTGAGTGCCAAAGAACTGATGCTTTTGAACTGTGGCATTGGAGAAGACTCTTGAGAGTCCCTTGGACTACAAGGATATCCAATCAGTCCATTCTGAAGGAGATCAACCCTGGAATTTCTTTGGAAGGAATGATGCTCAAGCTGAAGCTCCAGTACTTTGGCCACCTCATGTGAAGAGTTGACTCACTGGAAAAGACTCTGATGCTGGGAGGGATTTGGGGCAGGAGGAGAAGGGGATGACAAAGGATGAGATGGCTGGATGGCATCATGGACTCGATGGACGTGAGTCTGAGTGAACTCTGGGAGATGGTGATGAACAGGGAGGCCTGGCGTGCTGCGATCCATGGGGTTGCAAAGAGTCGGACACGACTGAACGACTGAACTGAACTGAGGCTTTCTAGTTATTTGCTGCAAGTAAAAGAATATCACTCAAAAATCGTGTCATCATCATAGACACAGTTGACTAGCATTATTGCATAGCATTCATTCTTAAAATCTCTGAGAATCACAATTTAACCTCATTTGTTTGCCAAATGAATCATCAAGTGAGTCAGAAGACTCAGTTTTTACTACATGGACAGTCATAGAACAGCAGAGTCATAAAATTTATGTGTCATCTGACTACTATCACAGATGTAGGATTTTATTGGGTGGGTCAATCAATATTTCCTTAAACAATATGTGATAGAGAATGTTTCAAAGGTCATAATTAGTAGCATAAGTATTCGACAAATTTAGAGCAATGTAAACATTTTTCACATGAATAATGTGAAAAACCATCACAATTGACAGTAACAACCCAGAATTTGACAATGTATTATTCTTGGTGTTCCTTCTCTCTTCATTACCTTTGGCAGATAATTATCTTTTTCTCTAAGGCCCAGCTTAGCATCCTAATGAGTTTCAAGACAGTACCTTAGGCAACTATATCCAATTCATCTGATTTGGCCTGAGAAATAAAATCAGTTTTCCCTTGAGAACATAGCATTTACTCCATGATTTAAATAGCCTAACTTCTTCTAATGAATTTCAGAGATTGAAGACTAACTAGATAAAATCTGTTTCACCCATTTTCATTACAGCTTTAAAATGAGCTAATATAATTTGTTATAATATGTTCAAATTGAAAGTTAGTGTTTATGAGAAAATGGCATAAAATGTATTATGTTGATTTTTTTTTCCTGATGGTTTACCTAGTCCCAAAGTGACTGACTATCCTTATAGTTTAACAATGAATTAGGGCCTGGCCACAACCATGTTATCACAAGACTGGCTCCAGATAAATTCTTCAGACAAATCTCAGTGGTCCTTTATTCTTTTTACTTTTCCAAGATCATTTTCTGTGCAACGTTGGATACACTCTCATCTCACTTTATTCCCATATGAAATGAGTGGTTTAGACTGTAGTGGTGATTCGCAAAGTATGGCTGAAGATCAGCAGCATCAGCATTGCCTCAGAAGTTGTTATAGGTGCAGTTTTTCTGACTTCACCTAAGACTCAATGAATCAGAAATTCTGGGATTAACACTGGGTAGTGATGTGAGTTTTAATTTGAAGTCTTCCAGGTAAACTAGAGTATCTGTGAGAAACATATGATTTTTACTGCTTCTAGTAGTTTTAAGTTGTTGCAAACATAATTTTCACCTTTGGTTTTTCAGAGCCCCATCATGTTCTTGGCTTAGTGGAACATGAGGATTTCTAGTTTAGTGAAGGGCCAAGGTCACTCCTCTTTGGGAATGGTGTCAGGTCTGAGTGTTCATTTTAAAATCACAAGATTGCTTGCTTTTGACCTCAACACACTTTTCTTCTTCTCTACTTCCCAAAGGTCCTAGCCACCTATGTCTCCCATCTTGTTACTCTTAGCTCCAGGAAACCACATTCCCAAAAGCAGGGTTCTTAGTTTTGATGTAAATTGAAAGCAGCCTCTGCACTGTAGATAGATTTAACTTGTATATTAGAAATGCTTGCAAATTTATTGCTTATTGTCATTAAAAATAAAGCATGAAAAAAAGAGGTTATTAGCTTTGGATTTAGACAAAACTAAGACTGAATTCAGATTCTATGATTTTAAATTTCGTAGTGTTTTACAAGTTACCTGATATCTCTGTCTCTTCCCTTATATTCTATAAAAATAGAAATATTGATAAGTATGAAATCAGGCAACATGAATGCAATTATCTGGCATGCAGCAGGTGCTCAGTAAGTTGTACTTTGTTCTATTTCCCAGTCTCCACAATCAGGGATTAAATACCAGACAGCTCCATTTTCCAAAACCATTTGCTGTCTGAGCCTGCTTGTCCACATCTATAATCCCTACATTCCAGCCATACAAACTTCTGCCTACTGGTTGGAGACTTTAACTTTATGACACCCTCATTTTCATTCATCATAGTACTCCGTTTGAGTATTCTTCAACCTCCCAATCCCTTTGCCAACAATGACCTCTGGTTGGTGTTGAACAGTCTAATCTGGGGGAGCATCTGAGGTAGCAATGATAACAATTTTGAATAATAATGAAATTACATTGGCATTTATTGAGAATTTACCATGTGTCATGTGCTCTACATGTAACAATAAATTGGCTTCTAAAAGCAACCTTTGACATGGATAGCATTATTACCCCCATTTTATGGGTAAGGAAACTGAAACACAGAGAAAATAAGTGAAAGTGAAGTCGCTCAGTCGTGTCCGACTCTTTGCGACTGTAGCCCACCAGGCTCCTCCATCCGTGGGATTCTCCAGGCAAGAACACTGGAGTAGGTTGCCACTTCCTTCTCCAGGGGATCTTCCCCGATCCAGAGATCGAACTCAGGTCTCCCGCATTGAAGGCAGACGCTTTAACCTCTGATCCACCACAGTCCCCAAATAGGAAAGCTGAGTGATGACAGAGTTGGACTATAAGAAAGTACATAAAATAGAAGTTCATGCAATCTAAATCTTCATGGAAAATGTAAAAAATAACTAAGCACCTAAAGCAAAATATTTACAGCAGCAACATGGCATTTTAATTCTTTTAACAAATATTAGCAAAATCTACAATATGAGCCATGCCCAATGTAGGGTCAAGGATGTAAGCAGGAGAGACAAGCTATTTTATATCATAGCTCTAGTAATTTATAGACAGTAGGATTGTATATTTCTTATATATTAAACAGGAAACCATAGCGGTACATCTTCTTAAAATATAAAGCAGTATGTATTTGAGATATAGGATGTGGGAGAAAAGGATTGCACTGTATTTTACATAAAGTAGACAGGAAATCATTTTTGTGGAAGTTTTATTTACCCAATCAGATTTATACTTTTTAGAAGATTATTCAGACTATTGAGTAAATGTGTAGTAGAGACATCAGTTAGGAGGCTGTTGTCTAAGTAAGGGATGAGTGCAGGTGGTAGCCCAGAAAATGTGAGGCCAGATAGTCTCAAAATGTTTCCCTAACCAGCAATGTCAGGCCATATTCTGTTTGCTGAATCAAAAGCTCTGGGAATGAATACCAAAATTCTGTTTAAGAAGTTGCCCAGGAAGTTCTGATGAATGCTAAAATCTGAAAGCCACTAGTTAGAAGAAGAGGTGATAAGACAAGAAGATGGCAAATAAGCCATAGAAAAGAATCAGGATGATTAAATTTGAGTTTTGCTTGCTTATTTTTAGAGGAGAGAGTAAGCAACAGACTTTACTCACTCCAGAAGATTAAGGAAGATGAGAGAAATTTCTCTTTGCAATTAGAAAACTGCAGAATCAGCGTTGGGGATCGAGCTAACAGTTCCTCAGCCATTTCTGCAACTCCAGCTTTGGTGTACTGCTCTTCTACTTGACTGCTCTTTCTTATTTTCCTCATCCCTTCTCTTTTTTGTGTGTGCTATCTCTATTTCCAATTTTCATTTATTTGTAAAGTTTAACAATTTTCTTCCTCCTTAGCTCATCCAATCTATGAGCTAAAAGCCAAAAGCCTAACTAACCTTTTTTTCCTTTGGTATCATTTTCTAAGCAAATGCAGTTCTTGTTCAATGGAGAATTCCGGGTCAGCTATTGAGAAAATATTTTTTCACCCCCACTGGCTGAAAAGGTCAGTTTTTGCTTTCAAAAAGACTTGAAAATATCTTAAGAATAATTTCAGTAACTACTATAATATTTAGAAAAACTGAAATTAAAACCATGTTTAAATGTTCCCAAAGACATTCTTTAACAATATTAAAATTACTAGCAGCCTTGATGGATTTTCATATGCATTTGTTTTGGACTTCAAAGGGTATAATTTCAATTTAGAAAATTTATTGCTACTCAAGTGAGTTTTTATGAATACCCTCTCAAAGTCTTACACCAAAACAACAGTGATCCCACTCCAAGTTTGTAAAATGTATCTTTTGAATTTTGATGTCAATTAGTAAGTACTTATACTTTAAAATCTGACACAGAATTGAACTGACAGCTTAATAATTTATTATTAATATTGCAACAACATTGTACCTCTTTTTGATATTGATGTGATAGCACTGTATAACACAATTCTTTTATTTTAGAACTGTAGTTCTTTTATAAGACTGCTGCTCTGTTAATCATAAGTGTGGCAGCTCATTGCTTGGATTGCAGCATGAAATGTAATTTATTAAAATCTGTTTCAGGCATATCTAAGACAGGGAGTTCAGTATTTATTAATGCTTTCTCCATTTTAGGCTTAGGGAAAGCTGAAGTAAATACAGTAAAACTTGTGACACTCTCTTCACATTCATTTCTTTGAGGCATAAAAAGAAGTCTCTATCATCTCAAATAGACTAAAATAAAGATCAACTTCTGAAAGCTGACATTTTGGTGCTTTTTCATCCTCTAAAGAATTGCCCTTATAATTAACTGCTAAGCCACGGCACGTCGTTCGGACAGTAAGATGGATTTTATGCAATTCTGATTCTGCATAGTCCAGACCAGATGACTGAGTTGAATTATATTAACTAATATGAGTCCAGTTCCAAACTGTGAAAAGAGTATCTCAAGGCTGTATATTGTCACCCTGCTTATTTAACTTATATGCAGAGTACATCATATAAAATGCCAGGCTGGGTGAAGCACAAGCTGGAATCAAGAGTGCTGGGAGAAATATCAATAATCTCAGATAAACAGATGACACCACCCTGATCAGCAGAAAGTGAAGGATTAAAGAGCCTCTTGATGACAGTGAAGGAGGAGAGTAGGAAAGCTGGCTTAAAACTTAACACTCAGAAAACTAAGAACATGGCATCTGGTCCCATCACTTCATGGCAAATAGATGGGGAAATAATGGAAACAGTGCGAGACTTTATTTTGGGGGGCTCCAAAATCACTGCAGATATTAACTGCAGCCATGAAATTAAAAGAAGCTTGCTTCTTGGAAAAAAAAAAAGCTATGGTCAACCCACATAGCATATTAAAAAGCAGAGATATTACTTTGCCAACAAAGGTCCATCTAGTCAAAGCTATGGTTTTTCCAGTGGTCATGTATGGATGCAAGAGTTGGACTATAAAGAAAGCTGAGTATCAAATAACTGATGCTTTTGAACTGTGATGTTGGAGAAGACTCTTGAGAATCTCTTGTACTGCATGGAGATCCAACCAGTCTCTCCTAAAGGAAATCAGTCCTGAATATTCATTGGAAGGACTAATGCTGAAGCTGAAACTCCAATACTTTGGCCCCCTTATGCGAAGAACTGACTCACTAGAAAAGACCCTGATGCTGGGAATGATTGAAGGCAAGAGGAGATGGGGACGACAGAGGATGAGATGGCTGGATGGCATCACTGACTCCATGGACATGAGTTAGTAAGATCTGGGAGTTGGTGATGGACAGGGAAGTCTGATGTGCTGCAGTCCAGGGATTCACAAAGAGTCAGACACAACTTAGCGACTGAACCGAACTGGTGTCTCACATATCTCTTTGTATTTATTTCCATGCAACATTGAACACAGTCACTTGTCCATTAATTTCTCAATAAATAACTGTTAGATCAAAATAAACCTGTCAAAAATGATGAAGATTCTTAGATTTTACCTAATTTCTCAGCTAATGAGATACCTTGCCCCAGTTTCATAGATTCTGGCAGAAGGCAAGAGACCCATGGGATAGAGACAAAAGCCTTTTTGACTTACTCTCGGGCTTGAACTTCATGTTTTCATCAGGCACTCCTGCCTCCGAAGGTCTATGGAGTCCATGAGAACTACCCCAGTGGAATGCTGCACAATGAGTCTGCATCATATGTATGGAATCCCAAGCTTACATTTTTCCCAGTCTTATTGGAAGGGGGAAGATGTTATCTATACTTTCCTGGTCAATAAACAAGTGTGTTCACCACTTACAGGGTTCACAACTTACAGGTTGCTTACTGTATAAACACTCTTGAAAAGACAGCATAGGCTGATATTGTCGTACACTGTGTGAAAATACTATGGAGAATGACCTCCTCACCATCCACACCCTCCCCAAAAAATCAGAAACATCTACTGGAAAATAGTAGCTATTTCTTAAACTCAGTGAAATGGCATTTTGAATATCCTTTACATTTAAAATGTAACTATGTTTCCTTATAATACAATTTTTGTTTTCTATAGATTCCATCCTCAAATATTTACAGCTTGAGACAAAAATTGGTTCATACTCTATAATTAAGTACCATTGAATCTGGCACATTTTCCTACTTTAAAATCATGTTGCAAATCACATACTATTAATCTCCATGGAGATAGCTGAGCTGCCAGTCACCTCTTAAGTCCACCAAAAAAAAAAAAATGGTGGAATGTGTGAAAAAAAAATCAGAGCATTTGGGAGTATACAAAAAGATTCATTTAGTTAAATTGACTTGTATATTTTAAGCAAGACTGAGTAGAAATAGAAGTTCATATGCCAGTAATACATGTTTTGGTCCAGTATGTGAAAGTTTGTTTCTTTGCAGCAATACAAATCAGACCAAATACCAATTCATTTCTTCTTTTTTTTTTTTTCTTTATTTCCTCAAAGCTACTCTTGTATATTCTATTTGGATATTTAAATCATGTTCAAGTTTCAGTGCCTCAATATTTCATTTCCATTACAGTCCCCAAGGTTCATCAGTTTTGAAGATGGATTACAAATCTATATCAAGTTGTTCCTGGGAGACGTAGTGACCAAAATAGCTTACTTGATATGTACATCCAATTTTACTCTTTCTCTGTGCTAAATTTTATAACCAGGGTATTCCAAATGGATAAAAGCAATATGGGACTTGTAGTGAATGTTTGTAGAAATAAACTTTTTTGAATACATGTTTGATAGTTAACTGTTAGGAATGAGGTAAAATAGCAATGAAAAGCACATTTCTAAAAAACCCAAATTGTGAAAAATGTTGATATACAAGCAAAGTTTGCATATAATTGCCAGCAGTTTGAATCTGAGTTTTTTTTTTTTTTTCAAATACAGATTTATATAGAGAACGTCAAGTAATTTCATGATTCTAGAGGAAATCTGTGTGTGAAGGAAGATGATAAAATGAATAAACCCTAAAATAAAAGTTCATCTGGCTGTGTGACATGGTCATATAGTTTATTTTGTTTTGTCTTTACATCAGTTTTTTTTTTTTTTTAATGTGCAAGTTATAACAGAAACCTTTATTTTATAGCTACTAAAATGGATTCAGAGAGTTTATGTACTTTTCCAGGGCTGCAGAGCTATTAAGTAATAGTGTTCTTACTGGAGGTCCACATCTCCTGTCCAGCTTATTTTCACTGTATTACAAATTAACTTTTCAGTAATAACATTTATTCTTCTTAAACATTCAATAGGTGTCTGCCACTATGTAAGACATTTGCTTGGTCTAGCTCATTTAATTTTCATAATATCTTTATCAGACAAGGTCATTTATTACATCTGATTATATCCAGTCGGTATTAATGAATTTTACAAGGCCACAAAGAGAGTAAAATGTTAATACCAGACTCAAACCCTATGAATTTCAGAATCAGAAATCATCATTGAAATGCAATCTGAAAAATTAAATAGATCAACAACCTCTCAGTCACACATATACATATCACACACTAGGGATTTTGAACTACCCATGTCAAAAATAACATATATTTTTAAGACTCCATGAACCACCTAAACTTTGATAGAAACTCATTAACAATGTAAATTCAAACATACTCTTTTTAGCCAAAGGTTAAACCTTGGAGGAAAATGTCAACAAAGAATCCTGTTGATTAATAGTATTTGTAATGCATAGTGAATAAAGTATCATCAAGCAAAGCAAGGCATCTCTTTAAAAAGTCATTTTGAAATATGTTATGCGGTGAAATATTTTCATTTCAACTGCAGACTTAACATTACATTCACTGTGTATAACAGCATCCAGTGCTCATTTGATCTGGCTGGTGATTCAGATGCAGGAGCTAAGCCTAGGCTCTATTTATTATTCTCTGCAAATTTCATATTACTTTGTGATACTCTGGAAACAAAACAATTATTATTCATCTCCCACAGGGAAAGCCAAGTTGTATATAATGCTGTAGCCAGTCAGCTCTGTTTCTACAGCAGTGTTATATAAGGAGAAGCGTTTTCTTGCAATTTTGTCAAGGAAAGAAAAACAATCAGAATGCATTCAAGTTCAAAATCCTTCAAATCTGTCCCACCAGCATCTATTACATCTTGATATCACATTTTAATGCAGTAGGAATTCAGATAAAATTAGCCTGTCCTGCTAAAAAAAGAAAAATACTACAGAAAGATTCTTTGTTTTAGCTTTACCTTTTCAGAAATAGATAAGATATAATACAGTATTTACAAAAAGCTGTATCAGAAAGACTGAGACATTAGGTCAAATTTATAATTAAGGAAATAGAGAAAAATTAATTTTTCTAGGTTTCTATATGAATTTTAAAATTTGAACTATTGAGTTATATGTATGATAATATTAACTGTACCCAGGACATTCTTATGCATTTTTGTGATAAATAAGTTACATTTTATGGGAAAAGGAAAAGAAACACTCCAATGGCCCTTTTCCCAATTTATTCTTTGGACCAAACTTTCACCAAATCAGTTACATGGAAGTCATTACACACTCCTACTTAATGTTTAAATCTACATGTTGAATGAATCTAGTGACAATTTTCACAGTATTCCAGTAGATGTGATATAGGTAGAAACATTTTTCATTCTTCTATATGAATGAATTTATAGTAAAATATTAAGTAAATAAATTTTATTTATTTTTCTTCTTTCTTGTATTCTTAGATGACAAACAGAAGAAATCTCTTAATTTAACTATTTTTACTTATAATAAGATGTTAAATGAATTATTTTATAGTGCAATTAAAACCTTCTAACTTTTGAGTCATGCCAGTTTCAACAATTTCATCTGGTTTAGTGATATCTAATTGTAGGTAGGATTATTTGAATGTATACCTTAGTAGAACTAATAGAATAAGCACAAATTTTTTTCCAACTGTAATAAATTATGTGTTTTGTCAAGAAGTGCAACAATATTTGTAAAATGTAACTATAGGTAGAGCATTCATGATAAACTTCCATTTATTAGGCCACAAAAGACCCAGCCCCTAAAATATTCTAAAAATAGGAATAGATGATCATGTTCTCTGATCACAATGTAATAAAACTATACATCTGAAAAATACAGAAAAAAATTTCCTGTTCATCTACTGTTGTTGTTCAGTCTCTAAGTTGTGTCTGACTCTTAGCGACCCCATGGACTGCAGCATGGCAGGCTTCCCTGTCCTTCACCATCTCCATGAGCTTGCTCAAACTCTTGTCCATTGTCTGTGATGCTATCCAACCATCTCATCTTCTGTCACTTCCTTCTTCTCCTGCCCTCCATCCTTCCCAGCATCAGGGTCTTTTCCAGTGATTCAGCTCTTTGCATCAGGTGGCCAAAGTATTGGAGCTTAAGTTTCAGCATCAGTCCTTCCAATGAATATTCAGGGTTGATTCCAATTAGGATTGGCTGGTTTGATCTCCTTGCAGTCCAAGGGACTCTCAAGAATCTTCTGCAGCACCACAGTTTGAAACCATCAATTCTTTGGCATTTGGCCTTCTTTATGGCCCAAGCCTTATGTCTGTACATGACCACTGGGGGAGGGAATGGCACATCACTCCAGTATCCTTGCTTTGTGAACCCCATAAACAGTATGAAAAGGCAGAAAGATACGACACCAGAAGATGAGTCTCCCAGATCAGAAGGTGTCCAATAGGCTACCGGGGAAGAATAGAGAAACAGCTCCAGAAAGAATGTAGAGGCTGGGACAAAGCTGAAATGATGCACAGCTGTGGATATGTCTGGTGGTGAAAGTAAAGTCCAATGCTATAAAGAACAATATCGCATAGGTACCTGGAATGTTAGGTCCTTGAATCAAGGTACATTGGATGTGGTCAAGCAGGACATGACAAGAGTGAATATTTATATTTTAGGAACTAAAATGGATAGGAAGAGGTGAATTTAATTCAAATGACCATTATATCTACTACCATGGCCAAGAAAGCCTTAGAGAAAATGGAGAGCAGCCCTCAGAGGCAACAAAAGAATATGAAATGCAATACTTGAGTGCAACCTCAAAAATGACAGAATGATCTCCGTTCATTCCCAAGTCAAACTATCCAACATCATAGTAATCCAAGTCTATGTCCCAACCACTAATGCCAAAGAACCTGAAACTGAATGGTTCTATGAAGACCTTCTAGAACTAATATCAAAAGAAGATATCCTTTTCATCATAGGGGATTGGTATGCAAAAGTAAGAAGTCAAGAGGTACCTGGAGTAACAGGCATATTTGGCCTTGCAGTACAAAATGAAGCAGAGCAAAGGCTGTGCACCTATAAATTCTATCAAAACAAATCACGAAAATGTCTCCTAAGCAACTCAGATGCTACAGAGAATGTTCAGTCACAAATTGCACACTCTTTAAAGACAATCACAGTTGAAGCCTGACATACAAAAGTGTATGGACAGCTAAATAAATCTCAGAGGAAATGCGTAATCTCCTACATAGACCCACAAAAAAAAAAAAAAAGAAGGAAAAATAACTCAGGCATTGAAGATACAGTGATAGGAAAGGAAAATCAAAGATAATGATGGGAACACATAATGAAGAAAATGGCCAGAGGTTAAAGCGTCAGCCTCCAATGTGGGAGACCTGGGTTCGATCCCCGGGTTGGAAAGATCCCCTGGAGAAGGAAATGGCAACCCACTCCAGTATTCTTGCTTGGAGAATCCCATGGACAGAGGAGCCTGGTGGACTACAGTCCACAGGATCGCCAAGAGTCGGACACAATTGAGCAACTTAACTAAAGCAAGTAATAATGAAGTAGAAAAATGCAAAGGAGAACCAAAAGGGAACAATTCCTTGNATGGCAACCCACTCCAGTATTCTTGCTTGGAGAATCCCATGGACAGAGGAGCCTGGTGGACTACAGTCCACAGGATCGCCAAGAGTCGGACACAATTGAGCAACTTAACTAAAGCAAGTAATAATGAAGTAGAAAAATGCAAAGGAGAACCAAAAGGGAACAATTCCTTGTTCTCATTCAGTTCCCAGTTTGAAGAGATGTTGTCTGCTGCCTTATCTTGCAAATACAAGAGAAAATTCTGAAGACCAATGAGGTTGGCAGTGCAGAAAGATAAAAGACTCTGGCATCTTCATTTACTGAGTACACATTTATTGACTAGTTACTCTGCTGTGGATATGATTTAGTCTTGGAAAAAAATTATAAAAATTTTTGTCCTCATCGTGTTTATGTTCCAGTAACATTAGGGAAGATCAAGCAGCAACAACAATAACAACAACAACAAAAGAGTTAATAAAGCAAATTTTAAACTATCCAGAGATCTCTGGGCAGTGGGAGTGGGGGGTGGAGTAGAGTAAGAATTTACATCAGGAAGCTGTGGATGGTTATGATTTTAAATAGATTGACCATGGTAAATCTCATTGGGAAGGTGATTTTTAAGGGGATATAAAAGAGGTTCAGTTCAGTTCAGTTGCTCAGTCATATGTGACTCTTTGTGACCTCACGGACCACAGCACACCAGGCTTCCCTGTCCATCACCAGTGCTCAAAGCTTACTCAAACTCATGTCCATCGAGTCAGTGATGCCATCCAACCATCTCATCCTCTGTCATCCACTTCCCTCTTGCTTTTAACCTTTCCCAGCATCAGGGTCTTTTCCAGTGAGTCAGTTCTTCACATCAGGTTGCCAAAGTATTGGAGTTTTAGCTTCAGCTTCAGTCCTTCCAATGAATATTTAGAATCTATTTCCTAGGAGGTAAAGACACTCTCTATCCAAAGGCCTCATGGGAAATATTTACTATGAAACTAGCAATATGATCACGTGGTCACAAGTTTTTGTAAAAATTTCAAAAATTCGATTTTTGCTAGCTTCAGTTGGATAAGTTCACTCACTGTCTCTTAACTTTAAATTCTTGTCCAGTATACCCCTATTTTTATATGGTTGTGTCCAGGTGACACAGGCATTTTTGGAAAGCCAGCTAAATAGAAGGTGAACAGAAGATACATTTAAAATGATTTCATATGAAATGATTTTTGTGGTATATATTCAATCACTTCCACTTGTTGTGGCTAGCCACACCTTCACAGGAATAACTTCCAATAAATAAATCTGTGGCTCATGGAACTGATACTTTATGAGTTATAACCTAAAGGTGAAAGACCAGAGACAATATAATGTTATTAATTACAGTGCCCATAATATTGTCTTATTACTCTGGCATCTAGAATTTTTCGTATTTGTGGTGTTTTTCACCTTCTTAGGAATTATAGTTCTTTTATTAATTCTAACAAATATTTACTTTTACCATATTTTATGTTAATAATGTTGTATTATTTTCCTTTAGAAGATTCCAAACTTTATTTGTTTACACAAAACTTAAAATAGCCCCTAAAAATAAGTGCATGTCTGATGTTTCTGTGGCAGTAGGAGGGTCACAAAAGTATACTACAAAAGTTTTTTGAGCACAGTGAACAAAGGGAAGGGACACAGTAAGAGATTAACTCAGAGTGGCTTTACATGTCCACTCATATAAGAGGTCAAACAGAAATATACTGCCAGACATATATAATTTTACAGTTTAAAGTAGCCACAAAAAAAGTAAGATAAAAGCAAATTAACTTATCAATGTATTTTATTTAATCCAACACATGCAGAATAATATCTTATAAAATATCTTACATTATCTTAATGTAACCAACATATAAGCTATTAATGAGATGTTTTGCCTTCATTTTGTCATACTAATTTCCTCAAATCCAAAGTACATTTTATACTTAAACCATCATTTGAAGCAGGCACATAAAAAGTTATCAATAGCTGTACATGGCTAGTGGCTGCTGAAATAGACAGCACAGCATTAGAACATTGTAATTTTAAATTAAATGGACAGAGAGTGGAGGACTGTTGGCAGAGATGTGGCATGGTCTGATTTACAGTATGAAAGGATCACTCTAAGTTAAGAATAGACTGTAGAGACATATAACTAGAGAAACAGATTAGGAGGCTATTGCAATAATTCAGCAGGAGAAGATGGTATTTTAGGTCAAAATGATAATGGATCTAGTAAAATATAGTCATATTTTGTATGTGTTTCAAAGGTTAATACATCAGGATTTGCTGATGAATAAAATGAGAGAAAGGATAAAATGTTATGAAATCTAGACATATGATAATTCCATTTATTGAGATAAGGAAGATTTTAATGAAAACAGCTTAAGGGGTATTGTTTGTTTATTTTTGTGTTTTTTTTTTCTTTAGTGATATTGTTGAGTCAATAAACCAACTAACTTAAACTCTTTATGTGAGATTATAAATCTCTTTATTTTGTAAATCATTTTGAGTTGTGTTACTGTCTTTTACAGCTGAAGGATGAATGCACATATTAGTAAATGTGGTGATGTTTGCATTTCATTTTCTAGATTTTTTATCACCCTATACCCCAATAAACAATAAGTGAACTGTGAACTTCCCGATGTTCAAGCTGGTTTTAGAAAAGGCAGAGGAACCAGAGATCAAATTGCCAACATCCGCTGGATCATGGAAAAAGCAAGAAATTCCAGAAAAACATCTATTTCTGCTTTATTGACTATGCCAAAGCCTTTGATGTGTAGATCACAATAAACTATGGACAATTCTGAAAGAGATGGGAATACCAGACCACCTGACCTGCCTCTTGATAAATCTGTATGCAGGTCAGGAAGCAACAGTTAGAACTGGACATGGAACAACAGACTGGTTCCAAATAGGAAAAGGAGTACATCAAGGCTGTATATTGTCACCTTGCTTGTTTAACTTCTATGCAGAGTACATCATGAGAAATCCTGGACTGGAAGAAACACAAGCTGGAATCAAGATTGCCGAGAGAAATATCAATAACCTCAGATATGGAGATGACACCACCCTTATGGCAGAAAGAGAAGAGGAGGTAAAAAGCCTCTTGATGAAAGTGAAAGAGGAGAGTGAAAAAGTTGGCTTAAAGATCAACATTCAGAAAACGAAGATCATGGCATCTGGTCCCATCACGTCATGGGAAATAGATGGGGAAACGGTGGAAACAGTCAGACTTTATTTTTGGGGGCTCCAAAATCACTGCCGATGATGACTGCAGCCATGAAATTAAAAGATGCTTACTCCTTGGAAGAAAAGTTATGACCAACCTAGATAGCATGTTCAAAAGCAGAGACATTACTTTGCCANGTGGAAACAGTCAGACTTTATTTTTGGGGGCTCCAAAATCACTGCCGATGATGACTGCAGCCATGAAATTAAAAGATGCTTACTCCTTGGAAGAAAAGTTATGACCAACCTAGATAGCATGTTCAAAAGCAGAGACATTACTTTGCCAACAAAGGTCCATCTAGTCAAAGCTATGGTTTTTCCAATAGTCATGTATGGATGTGAGAGTTGGACTGTGAAGAAGGCTGAGCGTCAAAGAATTGATGCCTTTGAACTGTGGTGTTGGAGAAGACTCTTGAGAGTCCCTTGGACTGCAAGGAGATCCAACCAGTCCATTCTGAAGGAGATCAACCCTGGGATTTCTTTGGAAGGAATGATGCTGAAGCTGAAACTCCAGCACTTTGGCCACCTCATGTGAAGAGTTGACTCATTGGAGAAGAGTCTGATGCTGGGAGGGATTGGGGCCAGGAGGAGAAGGGGACGACCAAGGATGAGATGGCTGGATGGCATCACTGACTCATTGGATGTGAGTCTGAATGAACTCCGGGAGTTGGTGATGGACAGGGAGTGTACTGCAATTCATGGGGTTGCAAAGAGTTGGAAATGACTGAGCAACTGAACTGAAATGAAACTTCATAAGTTAAAAAAGAAAATTTGGATAATGACTGATACTGAATGCTATGTAAATAAGATGACTATATGCTTATTTATACTTCAAGGCTAATTTATATGTGCTTTCTCAGTGTAATTATTCATAGCAGTCCCTTTCATTCTCAAAACTCCTGGTTTGTATAATAAGTTACATACTTGTGTATATCACCTATTACAACAATACTGTCATAATGCAAACTACCCCGAACTTAGTGGCTGAAAATAACGACTATTTATTGCTTTTCATCTTGTCATGAATATAGGATTAGTTGAATGGATGTTTATCGAGCCAGTCTTGATGCTCTTGGCTAGACTTATCTTTCTGAGGTCTACTGGCAACTTGGTTGGTACCTGACTGGTCCAGCATGAGCTCAGCTGAAATGACTTGTTTCTTTCACTTGATCTTTCCTCTCCCCTAAGTTTGTTTTCATGGTAGATTCAGAGTTTCAAGGGGATAAATAAAAGTTGTACAAGCTCATATCTAGCACACCATCACTCACAATATCACATGTGTGCCATGTGCTGAGTTGTGTCTGACTCTTTGTGCCCCCATGGACTGTAGCTCTGTCCATGGGATTCCCCAGGCAAAAGTACTGGAGTGGGGTGTCATTTTCTCCCTTAGGGGATCTTCCTGACCCTGGGATTCAACTCATGTCACCTGTGTCTCCCGTATTACAGGTGGATTCTTTATCCAATGAGCCATTGGAGTATACTGCTATTATATTCTGTTAGCTAAACAGAATCTCAAGACTGGCTCAGTATCAATGAGGGAGAAAACGGCTAAGGTACAGGGCAAAAGTTGTTAGATAAAGTCTGGTTATGGGGGTGTCAATGTGATCTATCAGGTATATGAGTGTATGTGTATATGTAAGTATACATGTATAAATATATCAAATACTTTACATATATGCATACATGTATAAAATATTTGATATTTGCCTCTTCCTTAAGTTCCCTTTTCTCTAGTCAAGTATAAATGCATTTTCAAAATTATTAAAAATTTTACACATTTAATATATATATTTATATATTTCATAAATACTTTATATTCTGCAGTCTCTACAATGAACTCACTAAAATACACTTGTCACACTATTTAATCAATATTCATTTCCTTTACGTGTTTTCCATGATATATTTCCATGAAAACTTACAAATTCCCCTAAATTCATTTTATTTGATAAAGATGGAATTTTATTTTTGTTTGCTTCTTCTTAAAATGTGTTTTTCCCTCCTTTATAAGTAAGTTTGCCAGGCAAATATCAGACAAGACACAATCATCTAACAAAGCTTATCAGAAAGATGATTTGTATTTTAAAATTTGAATGATTATTTCTTTAGAAACTACTGTATGCCCTTTATGAAATACATAATATTTTTGATAATTATAAAAATGTATTTTTGAAAATGTGTTTTAGTTTTTTCCATGAAATAAAATTTTATAAACTTTTCCAAAGTAAGTATAGAAGAAAAAAAATGAGGTTTCTCTTTATTTCCTTTCAGCTTTAGCAGACAATGTCTGTTAAAACAGAGTATATTTTCATTGATTTAAAATATTAACAATTATTTATTTACATTTCTATGCTTTAGAGTTAATGATCCAATAAGCTCTTATATAGTTATAGAAAACTCATGAAAACATGAACATATATGTATTCAGGGGGAATAACCATTTGGTATGTGCCAGTAATCCTTTAGTATAGCAAATGGAGGAATGGAACAAACATATATTTGGTTTATTTGGCTTTTTCATGTGTGAGAGGTGCACACAAGGAAATGTCTATATTGTTTGTCTACTCCTCTATAATGAAGCCATCTGTAACAAAGAACAAAAAGTTGGGTCAAAATGAATCAGTTGTTGCTACTATTTTAGTTATCCAAGCCATGGTACAAAAATATATCTGATGAAAATCATAATAACCAAGTAAAAATATGATATTCTTCAGTTCTTCATATAAGGAATTTGATATTAGCTAGAAATATGATAAATGGTATTTTATAATAAGTAAAATTTGCCTCTCAAGAGCAAAATAGATAACCTACTCATCATTGTTGACGTTCTAGTTATACAAGTGCTCATCTCTTACAAACCTAATTATCTAATTATCGAAACTACAAAATACCGTATTCTGTTAGTGTAGTTGATTCCAGAAACAAGCTCTTTGCTTGTGATATTCAAATGAGAAAAACAGAGATCTAAATAGGAAAGTATCTATAAAATCAAAATGCAATGGCTCACAAATATCTATTATTATGTGAACTTTTCTAGAAAGATTGTCATGGCCCAGGATTTTGGAATTAATATTTCATGAAAATAATCATATTCATTCTCTTGGGTCTTAGAAAAGCCATCCATGGTAATATTAAATCATTTGTTTTCTTATTCTGTGTCTATTATTGTGTGTGTGTATTTCTTCTCTGTGTAGGTGTTCAAAGTCTCCTAGATCATTTGAAATAAGTACAAACCCAAGTTTTCATATCACTTGGTTGTCCCATAATGAGTTTACATTCTAAGTTTAAGCTCTGGTAACTAATTAGACAGTTACTTTTTATATTAATATCTTGATTCTCTGTGGGGTTTTTTACTGTTCATTTTTTGAGGTACATAATGGTATTATGGTTGTTTTTATGAGATGCATGCTTACATGTTTAGGGTGAAATGCCTGTGAGTTACTTTTCAATCGTTCAGTAAAACATGGCATGTTAATTTTTTAATTATTAATATCTGGTTTGTTTTATTATTCTTCAAGTTTTCTGTATATTTGAATATTTTCATAATAAAATATTTTGGGAAATAAGACTATTTGCTTAAAAAAAATAAAACCTTGAAAGCATGGTTCCAACTACTCATCATATGTAAAAATGATAGAAAATTTTTACAATAGAAAAAAAATTTCTATTTGTAAAAATAGAAAACAGAGAGATACAAGATATTTAGCAATGCACTTCTCCCTACATTTTTTTCCCCTGGTCCTGAATTCTGCATCTTTCTCAGAGTTTGGAAGAATGTTTTTCTCAGCAATTATTTGACTTTCAGTTCCAGGAGAATAATTGCCCAGCTGACTTCAGGCCAAATGATCTAGTGAAAATCAAATAAATGCTTGTTGTTGTAAGCCTCTAAGTTTTAAGGTGGTTTTTCCTACAAAAGTAGATAATTGCTAGGTCCCCACCCCAGAATGGAGAAGGCAATCCACTCCAGTACTCTTGCCTGGAAAATCCGGTGGATGGAGGAGCCTGGTAGGCTGCAGTTCATGAGGTTGCTAAGAGTCAGACACAACTGAGTGACTTCACTTTCACTTTTCACTTTCATGCACTGGAGAAGGAAATGGCAACCCACTCCAGTGTTCTTGCCTGGAGAATCCCAGGGATAGGGGAGCCTGGTGGGCTGCCGTTTATGGGGTCGCACAGAGTCGGACACGGCTGAAGCGACTTAACAGTAGCAGCAGCAGCAGCAGCAGCAGCACCCCAGAATATTTGAACTGTGTTTGGCAGGAGCATTTTTAAAGTTCTTCAAATGATTCTAATATAAAGCTTATGTTGAGATCAATAGCCTTAGAAAATTGAGAGATTTATCCACAGAAATACTAAATTAAAATATTTGAAAAAGTTTACTTTCAAAATTAGGAAGTGCATAGCTTATTATATAATAAATGGCTTTAGGGACCTATTTCTGAACAAAAGCCTTTGTGTTAAGTTTAGATGTTTGAATAAAATAATAGAATTGTTACTTATATGTGAACAATTTTACAAAAGGATTTAGTGAGTTGACTAAGAACAAACTTGATCACAATGAAGTATGTTGCTTATCTGATGTTCCGTTAAATTAGTAGGTAGAAGGAAATGGCAACCCACTAGCAGGTAGTGATTTTGTTAAATTATTTGATATGGTAACATTTTTATTAAATTATTAGACGATTTTGGACAAGTAATTTGCCTTTCTTTTGGGGGAAAAAAAAGAGTACGTCAAGGCTGTATATTGTCTCCCTGCTTATTTAACTTATATGCAGAGTACATCATGAGAAACGCTGGACTGGAAGAAGCACAAGCTGGAATCAAGATTGCCGGGAGAAACATCAATAACCTCAGATATGCTGATGACACCACCCTTATGGCAGAAAGTGAGGAGGAGCTAAAAAGCCTCTTGATGAAAGTGAAGGAGGAGAGTGAAAAAGTTGGCTTAAGGCTCAACATTCACAAAACGAAGATCATGGCATCCGGTCCCATCACTTCATGTGAAATAGATGGGGAAACAGTGGAAACAGTGTCAGACTTTATTTTTTGGGGCTGCAAAATCACTGCAGATGGTGACTGCAGCCATGAAATTAGAAGACGCTTACTCCTTGGAAGAAAAGTTATGACCAACCTGGATAGTATATTGAAAAGCAGAGACATTACTTTGCCAACTAAGGTCCGCCTAGTCAAGGCTATGGTTTTTCCTGTGGTCATGTATGGATGTGAAAGTTGGACTGTAAAGAAAGCTGAGCCCCGAAGAATCGATGCTTTTGAACTGTGGTG
>SJYX01012283.1:104036-116689 GCA_006410675.1 Oreotragus oreotragus | reverse complement strand
AATCACTGCAGATGGTGACTGCAGCCATGAAATTAGAAGACGCTTACTCCTTGGAAGAAAAGTTATGACCAACCTGGATAGTATATTCAAAAGCAGAGACATTACTTTGCCAACTAAGGTCTGCCTAGTCAAGGCTATGGTTTTTCCTGTGGTCATGTATGGATGTGAAAGTTGGACTGTGAAGAAAGCTGAGCGCTGAAGAATCGATGCTTTTGAACTGTGGTGTTGGAGAAGACTCTTGAGAGTCACTTGGACTGCAAGGAGATCCAACCAGTCCATTCTGAAGAAGATCAACCCTGGGATTTCTTTGGAAGGAATGATGCTAAAGCTGAAACTCCAGTACTTTGGCCACCTCATGCGAAGAGTTGACTCATTGGAAAAGACTGATGCTGGGAGGGATTGGGGGCAAGAGGAGAAAGGGCCAACCAAGGATGAGATGGCTGGATGGCATCACGGACTCGATGGACGTGAGTCTGAGTGAACTCCGGGAGATGGTGATGGACAGGGAGGCCTGGCGTGCTGCAATTCATGGGGTCGCAAAGAGTGGGACACGACTGAGTGACTGAACTGAACTGAATCTCTGTTTATGTTGTAACTTCTTTTTCTCTGACCCTGACCTTCCTCCATTCCTCTTATAAGAACCCCTGTGATTACCTTGGACCCACTTGAATAATCCAATATAATCCCTGTTTCAAGATCCTTTAATTTAATCACATTTACAAAGGCCCCTTTACCATGTAAGGTAATATATTTACAAGTTCTGGTGATTAGCCATACACATATTTGAAAGTTCATTATTCTAAAATATTTAGTAACTTAAGAACTTGGCAATAGTGAACAATCAGCTTCGAGATTCAGGTTGTACAAAACTAATTTCAGAGTCTGTCTGTTGACCTCACTATATCTTATTAACTCTATTTTGACTCACCTCTTTGAATGGCCTTGTAGTAGTCATTCTCTTTGGTTTCTTGTGTTTTGGGGGTCACGATGCATGATGGCTCCTGGAGAAGGAAATGGCAACCCACTCCAGTATTCTTGCCTGGAGAATCTCCTGGACCGAAGCCTGGCGAGCCCCAGTCAATTAGGTCTCAAAGAATCGGACACGACTGATCTACTAACACTTCAACACATGCATGATGGTTAAGCTGACAAGAAGAGACAGACACTGTCACCAGACTGTAAACATGCAAAGAAATGTCACAATATAAATACGGCGGCATAGTTATGAGTTTATTTAGTTGTGGCCCAGAGAATTCCAGAAGACCCTCCTTGTCCACCTGGTCCTTAGCTCATTCACTGTGTTCCTGATTCAGTATCTCTCCCAGTTTGATCTCTCATAGTGTGAATTTGTCTTTGTATCTCTGATCCCGATTACTAGTCTCACACAGAAAGCTAAGTATCTCTTACAGATTCCTATAAAAAAAACTGCCTTCACTGATGTAACTTGGAAGGGACAGTCATGAGCCACTGTTGGTCCTAAGGATTATGTTTTCAGACCATCACTTTAGTCACAGAATATTTCAGCACTGCCCTACAGATACTGCTGCACCTGACCCCGTTAGAGAGAAAGGCCCACCACTGATGGAGAAGGACAAATGGCAAAAGCTTTTGACAGTCCGTGTCCATTCTGAATGACAAGTACAGTCCCAGTTTATTTCAGTTATTCTTGCTTTTTCAGAAAGTCCATAGTTGTTGAGGAAGCCCTGCAAAGCTGCAAAGAGAGAAGAATTCAAATCTTATAAGGATATAAAGTCTATACACCTTCTCCTGGAATAATCAGAAGTGATTATCTTAACTTACAAATTCATGGAGTATGTCCACAGGAAAGTACAAGTTGAGAATGATGGAAGTCTGTACCATATGGGGAAAGGGAGTTGTTATTTAAAAAGATGAATACAAAACACTTTAGCAAATTTTGAAAAAAATATGATCATATCTAATACTGATAGAGCCTTTCTAAGAAGGAGTTGACAGAAAATGAGCTGTCTGACAGTCAATTCACCCCTGGATATTTATCTCCCATTCACATAAAATTAGCACCTTGCTTGCTCAATGTATGCGTGCTGTGCGTGCCAAGTCGCTCCAGTCTTGTCCAGCTCTTTGCAATCCTATGGACTGTAATCCACCAGGCTCCTCTGTACATGGGATTCTCCAGACAAGAATACTGGAGTGGGTGCCATGCCCTCCTCCACTCAGTGTATAGTAAAAATGAAAAGAGTGAATGAAAATAAAGAGTGAATAACTTTTTACCAACCTTCTATTATCTCTCCCCACCCCCTGGCTTTTTTTAGAGATTCCAACCATTACACCAGCCTTATACTATTGCCTAAAGACACTGTCCCTTCATATTGCTATAAGCAGCAAAAGCAGATGCTTCTCTGCTCTTATCCCCCAAAATATACAAGCCAAGATAATTGTCAGCACCTCACCCAGAGAAATAAGCAAAGGGTGATTTCTTTAGGCACTAACATAGCCAGTGTCCAAGATAAATATTAACCACCACTTCCTAGCTAATGCCTACAATGTGTAATTTCATGCTGACTTCAGAGTCACAGTTAATTATTGGGAGCCCTCTTAATTTCTGGGTTTCTGTAATAATTGATTATTCTGCCCTTTCATCCTGCTTAAGAATTGACCATATGTAAAGATCGTATCAAGATTAATGCAACATTAACATTTTAATGTAATATGTTTTAAAGCAACCAATTTAGTATGTGTTTAACTATATAAATGAAGAAACTATTATATCACTTAATATTTTCAGATCAATGGCTTGTATGTTTTCACATCACTCCTATGTAACAAGCATAATTTTGAATATGCAGTTGTGCTTGTGAGATAATAAAAGAAATTCTTAAGGGCAAAAGAAAATTAAACAAACAGGAAAACATGGTCACTGTTTCAGTTCTATGTGTTTTTATGTTTAAAATGGCTTAGACAAGTTTAATGTTAAAAGCAGCTGGGAAGGAATTGGTAGTTTTAGGGACAGAGAAATTTTTTCCCTGATTCTCTAATTTAAGAAAGAGATTTTTGGCTTCTTTTAGGCCTTAATTTCTCCTCTTTAATCCTCCTTACTTGATAATCCTGAAGGTCTTTAAATGTAGTAATGTTTATCACTCCTTGATTGCAGTTCTGTGATTACTTTGTGAAAGTAGAAGCCTCATTCCATTTACAAGGCAATGGGGGGATAGACGAAGATATCTGTGTTAAGTAAGAAAGAAAAAACAAGACAAAGTAGCTTCCTGTACAGTTCTCCACTGGTGCTATAAACCTCACAGAAGCGAATAACAGAGATAACAATGTCTAGCACACATGATGTGCAAGGACATTGAGTTAAAACCTGGGGATATAATTAAACTCTTAATATACTGTTACCTTAGCTGAAGAATGGGAATAAAAATACTTGAATTACCTAACTCATATAATTGCTTTTAATATACTACCTTGAAAGACTTTTTTTTGGTCCATGATATCATAGATTTACCAAGTATGAGGCAAAAAGATAATATTTTCACTTCAGAAACACATTTTCATTTAGAAATGTTCTTACCAAATGAATGTTGTACCTATTCTTAGTGATCTTCCAAATTTGGTGTGGAAAAAGTTCATCTAAGACCAGTTTTAAATGCTTGTCCTTCAAGTAATTTCAACTGAGACTGAAAAACATATCCATGTATCTTTTAAAAAATATACTGACTCATTCTATGGGATATTTCTGAAAGAAAATATATCTTAGGAATAACATTTATATTAATTGAAAAGATGAAAACCTTCATTATAATTATTTGATTCTATTTTATAAAAATTTAGCAACTAGCACTCTGCCATGCTTAGAATATAATCCTGTCTTGCAAAATGGGGTGAGATACAGAGTTGTATAAAGGACAAATATAACTATCCTTAAGGTCAGGGATCCCCAACTCCAGGAATTAATGCCCAATAATCTGAGATGGAACTAATGTAATAATATGAGAAATAAAGTCCACAAGAAATGTAATGCACTTGAATTATCCTGAAAGAATCCCCTCCTTGTTTTCCCCACCCTCGTTCCTCATTCCGTTCCTCCATGAAACCATTTCCTGATGCCAAAAATTATGGGGACCACTGCTTAAGGTCATTAGCTCTGAAATCTCTTGGAAAATCATTGTGCCTCCACTAAAATGAATAAAGAATATCTTTGTCATCTCATAGGCTGTAATTGATAATTTTATAGCTAACAACAGCAATTTTTTTAACTTGAATAAAATTATACTAATGCTTACTTCTAGAAGTCTTGTAGAGGTGGTATGCAATCAGAAATAAATATATAAATTGCCTGATATAGGTAAGACACTGTACAANACTAAAATGAATAAAGAATATCTTTGTCATCTCATAGGCTGTAATTGATAATTTTATAGCTAACAACAGCAATTTTTTTAACTTGAATAAAATTATACTAATGCTTACTTCTAGAAGTCTTGTAGAGGTGGTATGCAATCAGAAATAAATATATAAATTGCCTGATATAGGTAAGACACTGTACAACTTTAATACCTTTAATCCTTTATTATCATGTAGGGATAAAGTAAATACATCTAAGGATCACAATAGGATATGTATATTTTGCTTTATGTGTGTTTTGTCTCCCTACAGTTTAGGTTAGTTAAAGCTTGAATTATTTCAGATCTTGAAAGATTAGATAGTGTGATTGTGTGAGAACTGATTTTGCTTCAGATGTCTTCTATAAATTGGATATTAGTAGTTTCCACATTAAAACTGTTCACATGATATTTTTTATTATTATCTGCAAATTTGTGATAAGTAGTAAACAAAAGAATAGCGATTGTTTTGTGACTCATTCTGCCTCCCAAGGGGACACCAAGAATAAAAGAAAGAGATAGGAAAAGATCAACTTCCCTGTTAACATACCTAAAAATCCAGATGACATTAACCAGTGGAAACACAATTTGAAATTCATGATCTATGGAATGATTTAAGTAGGGTACCTCTAGTTAGTCAAGGTTGTAAATGGTTCAGTTCAGTTCAGTTCAGTTGCTCAGTCATGTCCAGATCTTTGTGGGCCCATGAATCACAGCATGCCAGGCTTCTCTGTCTATCACCATCTCCCGGAGTTCACTCAGACTCACGTCCATCGAGTCCGTGATGCCATCCAGCCATCTCATCCTATGTCGTCCCCTTCTCCTCCCGCCCCCAATCCCTCCCACCATCAGGGTATTTTCCGATGAGTCAACTCTCTGCATGAGGTGGCCAAAGTATTGGAGTTTCAGCTTTAGCATCAGTCCTTCCAATGAACACCCAGGACTGATCTCCTTTAGAATGGACTAGTTGGACCTCCTTGCAGTCCAAGGGACTCTCAAGAGTCTTTTCCAACATCACAGTTCAAAAGCATCGATTCTTCGGTGCTCAGCTTTCTTCACAGTCCAACTCTCACATCTATACATGACCACTGGAAAAACCATAGCCTTGACTAGATGGACCTTAGTTGGCAAAGTAATGTCTCTGCTTTTGAATATGCTATCTAGGTTGGTCATAACTTTCCTTCCAAGGAGTAGGCATCTTTTAATTTCATGGTAAACAAACTTAAATTTTAAGCATTTATGGGACATGATTCACTGAGAGATGTTTGTGTCAGCTTTATAATTATCAGAGTATATAAAGGAATACTTTATTAATTAGCTTTCTTTGTGGAAATTATTCCCTGCTTACAATGTTTGGAGATTTTGTCTGTTAACTCTGGACCAGGATGTGTCCCATTGTGGCAAGAAAGATTGTGGAGATCTGGTGAGCTCAGATTTTTTTGTATTTTTTTGGGTAATTTATGGATTTTGAGTCTTTGCTTATTCTATATTGAATTCTCCATTTTGCCTGATACTATATTATCTTTTCCCCCCATATGTGTCCAACTCTATCCAGCTATTTCACCATGAATAAAAATGGGTATCTAATATGAAATGAGCTTCCCAGGTGGCTTAGTGGTAAAGAATTGCCTTCCTGTGCAGGAGACATGGGTTGGAATATTCCCCTGAGTTGGGAATATCCCCTTGAGAGGGAAATGACAACCCACTTCAGTATTCTTGTCTGGGAAATCCCATGGCCTGAGGAGTCTGGTGGGCTAGAGTCCATGGAGTCGCAAAGAGTTAATCACGACTTGACTACTAGACAATAACAACAATATGAAACACATCTGCTTTTCTCTCCCTATAGAAATCTATGTAGTGATGTTTCATTCTTTCTGACCTGACCACAGGTCATTTATTCAACCTAAAATTTGATTCAGTCATAGTATTGGGAATTGAACCTATAATGGCAAAGAATACAGAATTTTTGCCTGACAGCGTGGGATTACGGTCTAATAAGCTAGGCATGTATTAATGTAACATAATAATTCTTAAAGTATCTCCAATTTTGCTATGCTCTAACCTAATATATGGAGTTAGGAGCATTTCCTTAGTGAAGTGTCATCTAGAACAAGACCGAAATATTAGACAAAATGGAGAGGAAGATAAAAAAAGATGGTTACAGACAAAGAGAGAAGCCTGAATGGAGGCCCTGAGAACAGCTCATAAGGACTGAAGGCAGGTCACGTGGCTAAAGCGTAGGGCCTGATATGGTGAAGAAGGGGAGTGCTAGACTGGAACTCGGTAATGGAAGGCTATGCACGCCATCTGAAAGGGCTATGGCCTTTAACCTCACAAAGATAGAACATCATGGAAGAGAGTTTGTGTTGTTTTAGATGAAACATCACCATCTTTCTCCCCCACCCCCCAGATTCAGTGTTACCTGTGTTTTATGCTAATACTCTCCTATCCTGTTCAAGGTTAGTCATCTCTTTTACTCATCTTCAAATCCTGTTTACCTGTCATCAATTCCCCTTCCCAATATTCCCAGGAAGACCTAGACTGCAGAACTGCTTTTCTTTTTTTTTTTTTGCATTATTGTTTTTACAAACCATTAGCTGAGTGCCAAGTGTCATATCAACATTGAACTTCAGCTTACTGTAATGAGTTACTCACTCCACAGGGTTACCAAGATACAACAACATGATTCTTCCTTTAGCAAACGTCTCAGTCAGTCACTCAGACAGTCAGTTCAGTCGCTCAGTCGTGTCTGACTCTTTGCGACCCCATGAATCGCAGCATGCCAGGCCTCCCTGTCCATCACCAACTCCTGGAGTTCACTCAAATTCACGTCCATCAAGTCGCTGATGCCATCCAGCCATCTCATCCTCTGTCGTCCCCTTCTCCTCCTGCCCCTAATCCCTCCCAGCATCAGGGTCTCTTCCAATGAGTCAACTCTTCACATGAGGTGGCCAAAGTACTGGAGTTTCAGCTTTAGCATCAGTCCTTCCAAAGAAATCCCAGGGCTGATCTTCAGAATGGACTGGTTGGATCTCCTTGCAGTCCAAGGGACTCCCAAGAGTCTTCTCCAACACCACAGTTCAACAGCATCAATTCTTCGGCACTCAGCTTTCTTCACAGTCCAACTCTCATGTCCATTCATGACTACTGGAAAAACCATAGCCTTGACTAGACAGACCTTAGTTGGCAAAGTAATGTCTCTGCTTTTGAATATGCTATCTAGGTTGGTCATGCTTTCCTTCCAAGGAGTAAGTGTCTTTTCATTTCATGGCTGCAGTCACCATCTGCAGTGATTTTGGAACCCCCCCAAAAAAGTCTGACACTGTTTCCCCATCTATTTCCCATGAAGTGATGGGAATAGATGCCATGATCTTCGTTTTCTGAATGTTGAGCTTTAAGCCAACTTTTTCACTCTCCTCTTTCACTTTCATCAAGAGGTTTTTTAGTTCCTCTTCACTTTCTGCCATAAGGGTGGTGTCATCTGCATATCTGAGGTTATTGATATTTCTCCCGGCAATCTTGATTCCAGCTTGTGTTTCTTGCATTCCAGCGTTTCTCATGATGTACTCTGCATAGAAGTTAAATAAGCAGGGTGACAATATACAGCCTTGACGTACTCCTTTTCCTATTTGGAACCAGTCTGTTGTTCCATGTCCAGTTCTAACTGTTGCTTCCTGACCTGCATACAGATTTCTCAGGAGGCAGGTTAGGTGGTCTGGTATTGACATCTCTTTCAGAATTTTCCACAGTTTATTGTGATCCACACAGTCAAAGGCTTTGGCATAGTCAATAAAGCAAAATAGATGTTTTTCTGGAACTCTCTTGCTTTTGTCATGATCCAGCGGATGTTGGCAATTTGACTTCTGGTTCCTCTGCCTTTTCTAAAACCAACTTGAACATCTGGAAGCAAATGTCTACTGGGTAACTATTAGGTGTGAAATTAGGAAATATGGATGAGGTAAAAAAACCGACAAGGTCAGTGACCATCAAAAAACTTAGACGAGATGGTGGTTCAGGTTGAAGAGAAGGAATACAGCTAAGAAAACAAGTAAATATACACTAACTGCACATGAAAATATCTACAGGAAAAAGTGATTTTAAGCTTTAAAGTAGTTTAAATTTGTACATTAATTTGTTCATGAATTCAAAAATTATAGAGATGGCATCTGCTCTGTGAGTTTACTATTTTCAGTAGGAAACATCAATAAGAGAGAATCTTGATCTTAAAGAGTTTACATTCTCAGGGGGGCAAATAAATGAACTGATAAACTGCTTTACAATGAGAAAGGTGATATAACAGAGGAGAGAGGAAACCACTGGAGGGGAGACTCAATACACTTAAGGCAGTAGAGACAAGACTTCATAGAGAAGACAAATCTAGGGAGATGAATTTTAAATTAAAATGAGTAAAATGCTATAAAAATGAGGTTCAGCCTTTAATAACTGAAAGATTAGCATGAGTGTATGGATAAATGAGGAAGAGTTTGGCATGTGATCCAGTGAGACTGGTTCAGTGGCTGGGACACAGAAGAGAAATATTCATGAGCTCATGTAGCCTTATATTCCAAATTGATGTTGTTAGTATTAAATTTTGTCAGGATTGAGGCATTATCCTTGAATCAGCTATTCAGCTCAGCTAGATTATCAAATAAATAAATTAAATAAGTTTATAGTATAATTAGCTATTTATCCCATTACCTTTCATAGTGAAATCAAGCCAACAACTAATTAAATAAGATTATTCTTTTCAGGGAAGACAGAACCACATTTTTATTTCTCTTCAGAATTAATGAAACTTTCCATTCAGCAATATGCATTTCATCACCAAACTCAAATTCCCCCTGGGCTGCAAGACATCAGTATTTGAATATTTATGATGATATTGAAGTATAGCCAGTGATTGTGTTTTCTGTTATAAAAGTAACAGTAAGAACAACCATTTCTTATGTATTATGAGTTTGCTGCCTGCTACCAGAACCCTTAGGGAAAAAATTCCATTAAAGGAAATCAAATTAATAAATATGTGTCTAGCCACACCATCACAGTCATCATTTTAAAATTACATTATCATTCACTTTCTTTGATAGAAATGTAGTTATTGTTATAGATCATCATCACAAAATCAATGTTTTGAGCTTCAAAAATATATGTCTCTTTTGGCTTTAAATTCATCTGCTAGTAGGAGTCTGGTGTTACTTCAGTGTATTAGTATGAAAATATATCCATGAATATTCATTCATGAGCATCAGCTTCTCAATTTAGATAGTTAGCTTTTTAGTATAGTTTCTTTCATTTTACTTGGCCACTATCCATTATTACTTTGCATTTACACAGCTACTTTTCTCTAAGGAATCTAAAGTACTGTAGTTTAATTGTCCAAAAGAAATGATGTCAGAATAGAGGAAAGGGAGGTAGAAAAATGTGTTTCCTTATTGTCTCAGGGAATTGGGAGATACTTAATTTTAATTCTGGCTTTAAGCCCAGACAGTGAGGCTGTGTCTACACAAGTGAGGTTGTATGTGAGACTTTTAAATTTTGCCTGTATGTAGAGTCCTCTTTCAAGAAATTCACAACGTTATTCTACCTAAGCCAGTAGTTCTCAACCTGGAATGTTGTTCTTCTCTCCATCCACCCCACTTGTGAAATTGGGCGATGTCCAGAGAGATTGCTAGGTTGGGAAGGAGTTATACTGTTATCCTGTGGATAGAGGTCAATGATACTGCTAAAATCCTACAATGCACACAACTGTCCCCTACAAAAAGAATTATCCATCCAAAATTTCAGTAATGCTGAGATCAGAAATCTTGATAAGCCTTAATACTATAAGCAAACTTAATTTCTTTTTTACTTATTGAAGAAGTCTAATACCAAATAATCATGGCAGGTGCCAAATATAATGCTTATTTTACTGAAATATCATTTGTAGTAGGGAGAATTTCTGTGTGTGGTATAACTTGTATCCTTAATTCATCTCTAATAATTCCTGCTATTTATCTAAAGTAATAAAGGAACTCTCTTCTGATTCTAATTTTATCTGAAGTGTCTGAAACCCTCCCTACTTTTTTGTGGAGTCAAGTCATCTTCTGACCAATGTTCCCAAGTTAACTCCTACAAATACTAGCAGGGCCTCTTATTTCAAGTAAAGGAGATTAACTCTAATCATTGTCATTCTTTTCCCTCCAAAGGAATCCAGTGCCTTCCTTAAAATATCCAAAAACAGAGAGTGTACTAGAACTGAAGTTTTTAAAGGAAAGAGTATATTAGCCCAGACATATACACAAAGTAACCATTTAAATTTAGAACTTTATTTTCAATTTTCACTTTTAGAAGTTTGTTAAAAAATCGGAAGAAATGTTATATTGTTTGTAACATTTGGATATAGTATATGTATGTAAGATAGTTTAAATTTTTGTCTCTGTTGCTACTGCTGCTGCTAAGTCGTATCAGTCATGTCCGACTCTGTGTGATCCCATAGAAGGCACCCCATCAGGCTCACCTGCTCCTGGGGTTCTCCAGGCAAGATCACTGGAGTGGGTTGCCATTTCCTTCTCCAATGCATGAAAGTGAAAAGTGAAAGTGAAGTCGCTCAGTCATGTCTGACTCTTCGCAACCCCATGGATTGTAGCCCACCAGGCTCCTCTGTCCATGGGATTTTCCAGGCAAGAGTACTGGAGTGGGGTGCCATTGCCTTCTCCAAGTTTTTCTCTCATCACTTTCAAATTTTTTCTCACAATATATTAATACTGTATACTGCAAATATAAGTTTATGGATGGCTAAATATTCTTGCCTAGAAAATCCCATGGACAGAGGAGCCTGGTAGAGTATAGTTCATGGGGTCGCAAAGAGTTGGACATGACTCGGTGACTTCACTTTCACTTTCACTTTCTAGACTAATAGGTAATTCTGATTGACATTCTTTTCCCTGCAAAGATAAGCTTTTTTTTTTTTTTTTAATCATTAAGCATATAGTCTGTGACTCCTTCTAGAATGTGTCCCTCCACCTCAAGAGACATCTTAATTCCTTAAGCAAATAGGATTCCTGTAGACGCATCCAACCAAGCTATGAACATATCCAGACTGGTTGATATCTCAGAGGGTTACATAGTTTAGAATTAGTCTAGCATTTATAACCATATAAGATTCAAAAGAAAAAAAAAAACTATCATTTCAGATGTAAAAATAAAAAGAAAGAGAGCAGCTTGCAAGCAATTTCTAATCATCCATAAGTAAAACATCTGGTTCCAAATATGGCCAGTTTTTTCTACTTATTTAGCTCTTACACAGATACTCCAATCTTCTTTTCTTATATGTTGATTTTTTAGAAGCATAAAAGTTAGAACTATTTATATTCATTTGATCATTTTGAATACCCATGTGTTATGGACTGAACTGCATTTTCCCCAGATTCATAGTTTGAAGTTCTCACCCCGATGTGACTATATTTGGAGATAGGATCTCTGTGGATAAAGGACATAGCCTACTTTCCTGTATCACCTAGCATCATATTATCATTGGTGGTTTAGTTACTAAGTCGTCTTCAACTCTTGCGACCCCATAGACTGTGGCCTGCCAAGCTCCTCTGTCCATGGGATTCTCCAGGCAAGGATATTGGAATGGGTTGCCATTTCCTTCTCCAGGGCATCTTCCCGACCCAGGGATCGAACCCAGGTCTCTTGCATTGCAGGCAGATACTTTAGTGAATGAGCTACAAGGAAAGAGAAAGCATTAGGTGACAATTATTTTTTGAGAGAAGGATATTTTCTTGAATTCAAATGCCTGTTTGCCATGACATTTCTATCATCCTTTTGCCATGGTTTTAAAATACCAAGTTGATCTAATAACAGGAGTATGGTGTGTAATTTCCATGGGTACAGTTTTATTTATCTCATACATTTATCTAAATTGGTTTGCTCAGTCATCCTTAGGTACACTTTGCAATGTTTACGGATTGTATAAGGTTTCAGACAATTAACATCTTGCAATACTATTGGTTTCTGATAGAAATATCTTCAATGACTTAATGATATCTGGCTGACTGCTTACATTTCTAATTACATATTCTTTGGTATATATAGGTAGATCAGTGGTTAAAAGCTAGTTTATTCATCTAATTATTTCTTTTAAAAAGGGATATTCTATTGAGAAGCTACGGAGCATACGTATTAAATCTCCATTATCTTCCTCTAGTAGGGTATCTCTCACTAATGAGTAAATTAAGCTTGAGCTTTTGGACTGTAGCACTATATTGCTCTATGATAAGGCCAATTTGCTTTTTTTTTTTTTTTTTTTTT
>SJYX01012283.1:77724-103910 GCA_006410675.1 Oreotragus oreotragus | reverse complement strand
TCACATTGATTTTTTTTTTTTTTTTAGCAAAAAAAGTGAAGGAGCTGCTGTAAAATTTCTTAAGTGCAGAGAAAATGACCTTTGCTATTCAGGTTGGGAAAGAACAAGAGCAAAGGATGAAATAGGAAGGAGAATGACAAATAATCCCTCCTACTGAGATGCCTATAGCAACTGATGAGGCAGTATTGCTAATGAGCTCCTTAGAGGTGGCCCAACTGAAGCATATTAAAAATCTAGTGAGAAGAAGCTGTTCTTATGTCTTCAGCTAGAATTTCATTAAAACTTTCTGACAAGATGTGACAAATAGTGCTCTATTTGTGGTTGCACAGACTTCAACCTCCCCAAGCTTGGACAGCAGCAAGAGTAATAGAGCAATGATCATAATAGCTACCATCAATTAAATGCCTCCTAGATGCCAGGTACTGTACCAGGCATTTTATGGCATCATTACAGTAAATATTTTCATTACCTCTGGGAGTCAGAATTATACTTCTATTATAAAGATTTTTTTTTAAGGCAAACAAAAAAAAAAAAAAAAGAGAGAGAGAAGTTACTTGCTCTAAAGTACACTTGGGTAGAAATGCTAAAATTTGAACTACATATATCTGAAGTGCTTTCTAACTAGGAGTTAATACAGTCAGGATACATTTATTGAGCACAAACTATAATTGAGGCTCCAATTGTACAATTCTGAATAAGTTGAAAAATGTGCTCTCTCCAAACAACTCTAGAGCAAAGCTTATTTCTTCAAAACCAAGAAGTTTATATTTTAAGGACAAAGCTTCTGGTCCTCCCCAAATTATGAGAAAACTGAAGAATTCCTTGTGTCTGAAAAATTATACAGCTGACATTTGAACAACCTGAGTTTTAACTGTGTCAGTCCACTTATATGCAGATTTTTTTCTCAGTAAATATTTTGGAGAAATTTTTGGAGATTTATGACAATTTGAAAAAACTCACATATACCACAGATATACCAGATATATCACATAACCTAGAAATATCACAGAAAAAGAAAAGTTTATGTATGTCATTAATGCATAAAATAGATGAAATTACAAGACTATTATATTATTTACTATAAAATATACATACATCTATTATAAAAAGTTAAAATATATTAACACCTATACAAATGCTGATATGAAGGTATTTGCAGTAGTGAGATGTAAACAAATTCAGAGATGCATTAAATCATAACTGCATAAAATTAACTGTAGTACACGCTAAAGAAAGTGAAAGTTGAAAGTGAAAGTTAACTAGCTCAGTTGTGTCCGACTCGTTGCAACCCAATGGGCTCACACTAAAGAATGTGAAAGTTGAAAGTGAAGGTTAAATTGCTCAGTCATGTCAAACTCTTTGCGACCCCGTGGACTGTAGCCCACCAAGCTTCTCCGTCCGTGGGATCCTCCAGGCAAGAATACTGGAATGGGTTGTCATTTCCTTCTCCAGGGGATCTTTCCGACCCAGGGATTAAACCCAGGTCTCCTGCATTGCAGGTAGACGCTTTAACCTCTGAGCCATCAGTACACGCTAAATTACAACTAGCTTTCTAGCCACTTCTTGTTGCTATTGTGGTGAGTTCAAGTATAGTATGTGCTATGTGACACTAACTGTCTCTGCCTGGGGACTTTATCACTCTAGTAAATTATAAATCTCAGTAAAAAGTGATATCTTGTGGTTCTTGTGTATTAATATTTTTCATCATGTTTTGTGCAAAAATGTAAACTTTGAATAACACCATGGGTCTCATGAAGTGTCACCAGTGACACAGGAAGCACTCCCAAAATAGAGGAGAGTCACAGTATTAGAAGAAAAAGTTGAATTGGCTTGACATATACCACAGGTTGAGATCTGCAGCTGCAGTTGCCTACCATTTCAAGATAAATGAATTCAGCATAAGGACTGTTATGAAAAAAGGAAAGGAAATCCATAAAGTAATTGCCACAGTTACTCCAGCACATGCAAAAACTTGCAATTTTTTTGAACATCTTTTATCTCAGACTGAAAATGAAGCTCTTATATGGATGCAGGATTGTTATAAGAAAGACATACCTATAGCCTCTAAGTCAAGAAAAAATGAAGTTATTATACGACAACTTAAAGCAAAAGGAAGGTGAAGGATCTAAAGATGAAGAATTTAATGCTACCAAAGAATGGTATGATAGTTTTAGAAAAATAATTGGCTTTAAAAAATCAGGTAACATGAGAAGCAGTGTCTATTGACCAAAATGCAGCAAAGTTCCCAGACACCATTTAGAAAATCATTGAGAAGAAAGGGTTGAGAAGAAGCCTGGACAGGTTTTTAAAGTAGATGAAAGTACCCTTGTCTAGAAAAAAACTGCCACAAAAGACTTGTTAGTAAGAAGAGAAATAAGCACCTGGATTTAATACAAGAAGTTAACTCTCCCACTTTGTGAGATGCAGTCAGGCTTATGGTTAGGACTACCCTTATCTATAAACTTGCTAAGCCTGAAGCCTCGAAGGGACAAATTAACACCAGCTGTAAGTCTTTTGGTTGTACAAGAAGAAGGCTTGGATAATGAGAATCCTTCCTCTGGATTGGTTCCATTGATGCTTTGTCCCTGACGTCAGGGAGTACCTTGCCAGTAAGGGATGGCCTTTAATGTTTTCTTGATATTGGACAATGCCTCTGGTTACCCAAAACCATGAGTTCAAATTGAAGGCATCTAATTGGTCTCTTGCTCCCAAACACAACTCTAATTCAGCTTCTAGGTCAGAGAATTGTGAGGACCTGTAAGACTCATTGCATGCAGTTCTCTATGGAAAGGACTGACAGTGCTCTGGAAGGAAATCCCCTTAGAGAGACCATCATGAGAATCTGGAAGGATTACACCTTTAAAGATGCCATTGTTATACAAAAAGCCATTCAAGTAATGAAGCCTGAAAACAATAAATTCCTGCTGAAAAAAAAAAAAACAAAAAACTGTATCCAGATGTTGTGTATGAATTCACAGGATTTACAACAGAGCCAATCAGGAAATCATAAAAGAGTGCCTCTAAACCAGTGCCAGACAATGGGGAAGATGACATGAAAGAACAGTGTCAAAAACAAATTGACATTAGACGGTCTAACAAAAGGATTCTAATTATTCAAGAGTGCTTTGAATGCTTTGAGTGCTTCTTTTACGATGTGAACTCTAAGGTCACTGAAACTAAAGAAGTGGAGGAAGAGGGGTTGTATAGTATAGAAACATTTGTAGAGAGATGAAAAATCAAAAAATAATATATTATTTATTTTTAATACCAATGAATGCTCATCATGGAAACAGCACAGTGAGCTTCAAATATATTGGTTGATATTTAGNTCTTTTACGATGTGAACTCTAAGGTCACTGAAACTAAAGAAGTGGAGGAAGAGGGGTTGTATAGTATAGAAACATTTGTAGAGAGATGAAAAAGCAAAAAACAATATATTATTTATTTTTGATACCAATGAATGCTCATCATGGAAACAGCACAGTGAGCTTCAAATATATTGGTTGATATTTAGACACAATAGAGTATTGTTATCAAATTAGGTAACAAAGCATTGTGTTTATTATTCAGTGACATTATCTCTAGGCTAAAAAAATGAAATGTAAACATTACAACTCTAAGCACCCACAACAATGTCTGTAATCCACAAAAGCAACATCATAAATATTAGAAAATTTAAAATGATATATTTTACCACAGCAGATAGAATAGAAAATAACCAAATGACCAAAAAGTAAGTGTAACCAAAGTAAGTTTCCAAGTGTCTCACTTGTTGGTGTAATATCAGTACCTATCTTTGTGAAAGACATTTTCAAATATGAAATATATAAAGTCTCATTACAGGTGAACATTAACAGATGCACATTTTCCAATCAATTTGGATGATAAAGAACAGTAACTTGGGACTGTAAGCAAAATACCCCTCAAAGTTTTATTTTTGTCAGAAATAAATCTGTATCTCTCTCTCTCACACACACATCACATACATGTAATTGTTATCAATTACTATTATTTAATTTGAACTTCATCAATTAAAACAATTGTGGAAATGTTTTCTCTCTTGTCATATAAGTTCCTTATACAGTATTCTCTACTTGCCTTTTGATCTTGTAGCTGATTAGTCACTAGGTCATGTCTGACTCTTTGCAACTCCATGGACTGTAGCAGTCCAAGCTCCTCAGTTCAGTTCAGTTCAGTCACTCAGTCGTGTCCGACTCTGTGACCCCATGAATCACAGCACGCCAGGCCTTCCTGTCCATCACCAACTCCCAGAGTTCACTCAGACTCTCGTCCATTGAGTCCGTGATGCCATCCATCCAGCCATCTCATCCTCTGTCATCCCTTTTTTGTTCTGCCCTCAATCCCTCCCAGCATCAGAGACTTTTCCAATGAGTCAACTCTTCGCATGAGGTGGCCAAAGTACTGGAGCCTCAGCTTTAGCATCATTCCTTCCAAAGAAATCCCAGGGCTGATCTCCTTCAGAATGGACTGGTTAGATCTCCTTGCAGTCCAAGGGACTCTCAAGAGTCTTCTCCAACATCACAGTTCAAAAGCATCAATTCTTTGGCGCTCATCCTTCTTCACAGCCCAACTCTCACATCCATACATGACCACAGGAAAAACCATAGCCTTGAGTAGACGGACCTTAGTCGGCAAAGTAATGTCTCTGCTTTTGAATAGGCTATCTAGGTTGGTCATAACTTTTCTTCCAAGGAGTAAGCGTCTTTTAATTTCATGGCTGCAGTCACCATCTGCAGTGATTTTGGAGCCCCAAAAAATTAAGTCTGACACTGTTTCCCCATCTATTTCCCAAGAAATGATGGGACCGGATGCCATGATCTTCGTTTTCTGAATGTTGAGCTTTAAGCCAACTTTTTCACTCTCCTCTTTCACTTTCATCAAGAGGCTTTTTAGCTCCTCCTCACTTTCTGCCATAAGGGTGGTGTCATCAGCATATCTGAGGTTATTGATATTTCTCCCGGCAATCTTGATTCCAGCTTGTGTTTCTTCCAGCCCAGCGTTTCTCATGATGTACTCTGCATAGAAGTTAAATAAGCAGGGTGACAATATACAGCCTTGACATACTCCTTTTCCTATTTGGAACCAGTCTGTTGTTCCATGTCCAGTTCTAACTGTTGCTTCCTGCACTCATCTCACGTGCTAGTAAAGTAATGCTCAAAATTCTCCAAGATAGGCTTCAGCAATACATGAACCGTGAACTTCTTGATGTTCAAACTGGTTTTAGAAAAGGCAGAGGAACCAGAGATCAAATTGCCAGCATCTGCTGGATCATGGAAAAAGCGAGAGAGTTCCAGAAAAACATCTATTTCTGCTTTATTGACTATGCCAAAGCCTTTGACTGTGTGGATCACAATAAACTGTGGAAAATTCTGACAGAGATGGGAATACCAGACCAAGCTCCTCTGACCATGGAATTTCCCAGCAAGAATATTGCGTGGGTTGTCATTTCCTACTCCAAGGGCCTCTTAACCTACAAAGCCTAAACTATCTAGCCTGACTCCTTTACTGAGTGTTTGCCAATACCCATCTAAAGAACATAAAATATTACTTTCTATAAAACAATATTTTATGTTACATAATTTAAATATTTTAATTCTGTACTTAATTATGTAGTTGTTTTTAACCTACAGATTAGGGTGTACTTTTATTATTGATTTATACATTTAAAAAAATTAGACCTAATCATATTATCTAGTATCTTTGCTGTCATTCCTTTTATTGCCTCAGACCTTCCTTTTTTAACACTATTCTTCTTCCTTAAGTATATCATTTAGAAGAATTTTAAGGATGAATTTTGCCTTTGTTCTTAATGTATAATTTTGCTGGCTATACTTTGAAATTTATTTTCTTTCAGCATTGGGAAATATTTCACTCTGTATCTGGGCTTCCACAGAGGCTGCTGGAAATTCTGCTATTAGTATAATATTTTCAAATACCCAAAAGATTTCTAAACTTCAAAATACTAATTACCCATATAGAGGGTATACCATGGCTAATTTTAGTAATAATCTATAGTCCCTAAAATATTTAATATCTTAAACTCCAACATACCTTGCCTTCCTTTTAAATTTTTTATATATTTTTAATCTGAGCTATAGAGAAATTTTAGGTTATAGTGAAATTTTCAAATATAATACCATTGCATTGGAGAAGGAAATGGCAACCCACTCCAGTATTCTTGCCTGGAGAATCCCAGGGATGGGGGAGCCTGGTGGGATGCCGTCTATGGGGTCACACAGAGTCAGAGACGACTGAAGTGACTTAGCAGCAGCAGCAGCTGAAAATGTATCCAAATTTTATACTCTGGATAATGATGNTCTTGCCTGGAGAATCCCAGGGATGGGGGAGCCTGGTGGGATGCCGTCTATGGGGTCACACAGAGTCAGAGACGACTGAAGTGACTTAGCAGCAGCAGCAGCTGAAAATGTATCCAAATTTTATACTCTGGATAATGATGATTGATAATATATAATTAGGTAATAGTGACTTTCCTTTGTGCATTCACATACATAGGTGATTTAATTTGATTACAGAAATTAAAATATTGCAGACTTCTTTTAGATATCTTGTTCCATTTATTCAAGCAGCAGTCTTAGATACCTGTGGTAGAGTGTAGATTTGAAAACTACACTTGTTTTCAAAAATTGTTGCAATAGTATCTCCCACTGCATGTTTGTCTTATATTCTGACTTGGACCCTTCTTTTTGAATTTGGATGTGCTTGTGATTATGATAGATACTGTAATTTCTGAGCTAGAGATGTGATTATGATAGACATTGTGATTTCTGAGCTAAGGTTATAAAAATGATATAATACCCTCCTGGTTGATTTGGGTGCTCACTATTGGATCCCAGTCATAGTGAGAAAATCTTGGAGCCTTGCAGACAGGCTTCATGTAGCTGGTTCAGTTGAGAAGCTAATTGAGATTCCTGGTGACAGCATAGACCACCAGGCAGAGGGATGGAGTCTTCACATCCTTTCAGCCCATGTCACTGGGTCACCAGAGCATATAGTGTCCTGTGGAGCAGAGATAGGTTGTTCCCACTAAAGCCTGTGAGAAAAAGCAAAATGCATGTGTATTATTTTAAGCCATTATCTTTGAGGTGCTTTTTCACCCTGCCACAAATGACTAGTTATTATTTTCATCAATTTAAACAAAAATTGGTATGGGTTTTAGACTAATAAGTGAATTGGCTTTTCCAAAGTTCACATGGTAACTGAGTAGGGATAGAGGATTCAAAGTGAAATTTTTAAATTCTGCAAGCTCTGTGTATATTAACATTCTTAATTTCATGTAGGACCCCAATAGATCTTTCCTGATAGCTCAGACAGTAAAGAATCACCCTGCAATGGAGACCAGGGTTAAACCCCTGGGTCGGGAAGATCCCCTGGAGCAGGAAATAGCAACCCATTCCAGTATTTTTGCCTGGAGAACCCCATGGACAGAGGAGATTGGTGGGCTATAGTGCATGGAGTCACAAAGAGTCAGACATGACTGAGCGACTAAGTACGAATGCAGGATACATATTTCTATTGTCCTCATTGATGGCAAACACAGGGCCCAGAGACATGAAGCCAAATTGTCCAAATTTGCCTAAGTGGTCATAGCCCACATTCAAAACTGGTACTCTCTCTCTCAAATATGTTTTAACCATTATACAATCAGGCTTTTTGACCTCTTCCTCTTTCCACTAATCCATGTCATCTTGACAGCTCTAGAATTATAAGTTTAAGAAGAAATTGGGTTATCTGCTTTAATCGTTGGTTTAGTGGTCTTAAAAAAATAAAAAGCCATAAGTTCACTCTGCTAACAAATACATATGTATCCAAAATATGTGCTCATTTTTCAGAGGGTTACAAACCCACTGGAAGCCAAAATATTTCACTGAAACTCACAATCTCTTTTTTACATTATAAATGGACCTCAACATTTCTGATGTGAAGAAAATTCTAAAAGAAGGAAATTTTTACACTATGATGACTAAAAATGAGGAAATTTACTGTAAGCGAAGAAGAGATAAGATCCATTAGACAGTTTCCCTATCTCCTTAGTCATCATGGATAACATTCTCCTTTTCCTACAATAAGTTTAATTGAGGAATGCCCTTTTATAATACTCCTGGCTCCAATTCCTTCTTTTTATTGAGAGATAAGCCTTCAGTGTTAATTATGTATCTGATAATCTAGGCCTTGGGCCAAAACATTGATATTTAGTAGAATTCGCATAATAAGCTGACATCTAGAGTGTTTAGGTACAATGAGAATGTATAGGTATCCAAAAAAACACTTTGATTATATAATGGTTAAGAAAATGTATGGTGGTTTGAAACTAGGCTATAGCCATTTACTATGTGAGCAAATTTGGAAAATTTTGTTAAAGTCTCTGAACCCTAGCTTTGTCATTAGTGAATTGAGAATATAACATTGCATATATTATTGAAGCTCAGTGTGAAATAGGTAATTTAATAACATTTTTTAGCTAACCCTGGCAAATAATAGATTATCAATGCCTGTGTACCTGCCAAGTAGCTTCAGCTGTGTCTGACTCTTTATGATGCTATGGACTGTAACCCACCAGGCTCCTCTGAATACTGCAGTGGGTTGCAATTTCCTCCTCCAGGGGAATCTTCCTGACCCAGGGATCAAACTTGGGTCTCTGGCAGGCGGGTTCTTTACCACTAGTGCCACCAGGGTAGCCCCCTAGAGCCACCTGGAAACCTGAATGATACCTCAACTCTGTGTGTGTATATGTATGTGCATCCCGAAATAAGTTTATAATATAATCCTGTAACTTTGCAATTGTTGCTTTTTCATTTCAGTTATACAAACAGTCTCCATTTATTATTTTTTAATGTAAGGAATAAGATATGCATTTCAAATTTGTGAGAGCCTGACTTTTTTTTTTTTTTTTCTATCTGCTCATTGGCAAGGGAATAAAAAAAAGATACAGAGTTAGATTAAGGTACAGAGGCATGTTTCCTTTGAGTGAGGCTGTTCAAATTTTATGCAAAGCAATCACATTAAGCTAGCAATAGCACCCATTGTTTACTAGTTACAATTCATTCTGTTAAATTGTAAACTAGCAATAGGTCTACATTGATATGCTGATAGGCTAAGATGCAGAATGTAAATATCTAACATATGTTTAAATCCTCTGGCAGGTGAAGAATTATTTAGAAACATAAGGAAACATTAATAAACACACACATATACAGGAAATACCCCATTTTCAACTGCCAATTCAGTCTAATAGGAGTCAGAATATCATTCTAATACCACAAAGTTAAATGGCATTGCACTTCCCTTTCTCAGCAACTGGCTAATTCAATCATAGCACATAGATTTTTCATCAGTTTTTAATTTGCTTAATTTTTATGAGCTGGTGGTTTAGAAAATTTCCCATTTTTCAACTCTAAGACTGGAGGGATAAAGCCATGCGCTATTCTTTCTGTGTCATTTTCATTTTAATATAGATTTTATAGTTCATTACCTGTCAATCAGTTTTAAATGGCACAGTATTCATTTTATCATGTTCTGTAAAACTGTTTTATGCTTCTTTCAATGTCTTACATTCATTTTAGACTGAGCCCTATTTATTTCTCTAAGAGCCATAGCCATCTGTAGCTGTGCACATTTGAACTTGTATTTATTTTAGCAAATGCAATATCTTGCTTTATGTAGTATATTCATTTAGGGTATCTATTCAAGCAAGTGAATTCTGAAGAAGCAGAACTGTGTAAATACTTTATCTGTGGCAAGCTATTTTATGCCCTGTGTTTTTATTTGTCTCAAACTTTGAGGGATACAATTTCAAACACAACTTAAAGTATTGACACAGTATACTTTGTCACTTGACTATTTCTAATCTAACAAACCATACTTACATAATTAACATTCAAAGCTATTGAGCAAACAAACGTAAATTTTGAGACTCAAAGTTTTCACATAAATTAACACAAATATTTAACAAATGGAAGATAGGATATTTTTTAAAATTAGAAAGTATCTTTTTTTCACATAGATTTGTTCCTTTTTTCCACCATCACGTTTTCTTCATTTGACAACATACTCTTCATTAAATAGATATTAGCTTTATTTCTCCTCTTTTAACTAAATATATTAAAGAGACTTTTAATATTAAAAAATTAGATACATCATAAGTCAAACAGGAAAATTTAGAAAAATTTCCTGAGGAGCTAATTAGTATAGGTACAGTTTTACTGAAGGGAGACTATATTTGTACTTTTGTTCTATGAAATAATGTTATAAATAATTTAAGAAGATATTTATGACCAAAATATACCAAAAGATTATTACCATAACAGGAATTTGTGTGGAGTGCTGGTAAAGCAACTCCCTAGAAAAGCAAAGGAACAAAATCCTGACTTATAGCATTGGTAGATTTCCATCATGTAAATATTTTCACCACTGTCAATTTAAAGACAACAACATTTAAATAATCATCTCTTTTGTACTGAAAACCCAGATCAGCATACCACTGCTTCCTAGAATCTAACGTAAAATTTCTTATTGTATGTGTAGATTAATTCCTATAGAATAAAGATAATTATTTCCTCACTACTTCAGGATCCTCAGCATTTTCTTTAACCAAATAACTAATTTTTCCTTACTGACCTACTGTCTCTCATACCCTATTGCATTAGGTAAAGTCAATATATTTGCCATCCTCATTTTGCTTTTGCTCTCCTCTCATATATTGGATTGACATTCTCACCTCTAGTCCATGACTTTTCTTGTTTTTGAAGTTCATTTCTAAGCTTGCTACGTCCCTGAAAATATTCCAGCTGGCTATATTTATTTTACTTACAAAGTCACTTCAGAAATTCTATGCTTTATTTTTCCTCATTCTTTTAAAATACATATCACTTTTGTACCTCAGTTCAACTAGTTTATTTTTATAATTTTGTTATGCTGTATGTATGTATAATAAAACTAGCATTTTGTTTGAGACATTTGCATGTAGAAATATGATATATTCTTTTACCTTTGTGTGTATAATCTTTTTAAAAGTAAATTTTTTTCCAGTAAAATTTTTTGAGTAAAGTTAATCTGCAATGTTTCAAGTGTACAGCAAAGTGATTCAGTTAAATGTATATATATATATACACACACACACAGAGATTCTTTTCCATTATAGGTTATTATAAGATATTGAGTAGAATTCCCTGTTCTATACAGTAGGTCCTTGTTGTTATGTATTTTATAGTAGTGTGTATCTGTTAATCCCAAGCTCCTAATTTATTCCTTTTCCACCAGTCCCTTTGGTGCATACATGCTAAGTTGCTTTAATCGTGTCTGACTGCTTGCTACCCTATGGACTGTATCCCACCAGGATCTTCTGTCCGTGGGATTCTCCAGGCAAGAATACTGGAGTGGGTTGCTATTTCTTTCTCCATGGGATCTTTTCAACCCAGGTGGATCTTCCCGAACCAGGAATCAAATCAGCATCTCTTAAGTCTCCTGCATTGGCAGGTGGGTTCTTTACCACTAGCGCAACCTGGGAACCCTGTCCCTTTGGTAACCATAAGATTATTTTCTTTGTCTGAATCTGTCTCTAGTTTGTAAAGTTAGTTAGGTAATATTTTAGATTCCACATGTGAGTGATGTTACATGGTGTTTGTCTTTCTCTGTGTGACTTCTCTTACTATCATAATCTCTAGGCCCACCCATGTTGCTGTAAATAGCAATATCCATTCTTTTCTATGGCAGAGCAATATCCAATTGTATATATATATATATATATATATAAGTAGGAAGCAGTGTTGAGTTAGGAGAAATGCCAAAAGTATTTGGAAGCTCTTAACATAGGAGAATAATAAACACAACCACAGAAACAAAGCTGAATATATGCTTCATGTCTTTAGGATGAGTTTTTCTGTTGAGTATATAAGGACCATACAGACAGCCAACATCAGTAGATTTCAGCATCTGATACTGGGAATACATCAAGCCAGACACTATAGGGAAAGATCCTGAGATTTAACAGTGCAAAGAAGCAAGTTGCTGTTTTCCTTTCCTCCTCTGAAAAAAGACCACAGAGTTATGAGGACAAAGTGTATGCAGATCCTACAAATCTGATTTCAAATGCTGGCCCCACCATTTACTAGCTGTGTTATCTAGGTAGGTTTTCTTGATAATATGTAGGATATTCAGCTAAATTTGAATTTCAACTTACCGATAGATAATTGTCTAGTCTAAGAAGGGCTCAAATATTGCACATTATATAATTGTACTACAAATATACATTCATTTGATATCTGAAATTCAAATTTAACTGGGTATTCTATTTTTTTTTTGATAAATCTTGCAACCTTATATCTAGGTGAGTTATGTAATATCTCTATGTCTCATTTGTCTCATCTACAATGAAATAGCAATAATTGTAATGATGTGATAAAATTTATGATAATACACACTCAACATTAAAAAAAAAATAAGAACATGGCATCTGGTCCCATCACTTCATGGCAAATAGATGAGGAAACAATGGAAACAGTGACAGATTTATTTACTTGGGCTGCAAAATCACTGCAGATGGTGACTGCAGCTATGAAATTAAAAGACGCTTGCTCCTTGGAAGAAAAGCTATGACCAACCTAGACAGCATATTAAAAAGCAGAGACATTAGTTTGCCAACGAAGGTCAATATAGCTAAGGCTATGAATTTTCCAGTAGTCATGTATGGATTTGAGAGTTGGACTATAAAGATGGCTGAGCACTGAAAAATTGATGCTTTTGAACTGTAGTATTGGAGAAAACTCTTGAGAGTTCCTTGGAAAGCTAGGAGATCAAATCAGTCAATCCTAAAGGAAATCAGTCCTAAATATTCATTGGAAGGACTGATGCTAAAACTGAAGCCTCAGTACTTTGACCACGTGATGTGATAAGCCGACTCATTAGAAAATACCCCATTGCTGGGAAAGATTGAAGGCAAGAGGAAAAGGGGACGACAGAGGACCAGATGGTTGGATGGTATCATCGACTCAATGGACAAGAGTTTGAGCAAACTTCAGGAGATGGTAAAGGACACGGAAGTCTAGCTGCTGCAGTCCATGGGGTCGCAAAGAGTGAGACATGACTGAGCGACTGAACCACAGTGAGACACACATATTATGTAAAAATACTATGTATGTGCAACACCAGGTACAAGGGAATTCTTATAATTCTTATTTAAGCAAGCTTTATTATTTCGATGTAACTTTAAAGAGACTTTACTTTTCTTCCCCTCCCAGCCCTGCTCCTTACTTTTGATGAAATTTTGGGCAAATCCCATCACTGTTATCAAATTATGATAGTGTTTCTGTTTGCACATGTGTGCTGTGCTCAGTGTCTCACTGTGTCCAACTCTTTGCTGCCCCATGTGGAGAAACCAGGCTCCTCTCTCTATGAAATTTTCTAGTCAAGAATACCTGAGTGGGTTGTTATTTCCTTCTCCATGGAATCTTCCTGACCCAGGGATCAAACCTGTGCCTCTTACATCTCCTGAGTTGTCAGGCAGATTCTTTACCACTAGCGCCATCTGAGAGAGCTTCTCTAGTCAATAAATTAAATATCAATTTTCATTTAATAGTCTTTATACGGGGCTTCCCTGGTGGCTCAGCAGTAAAGAATCCACATGCCAGTGCAAGAGACATGGGTTTGATCCCTGGCTTGAGAAGATCCCCTGGAGAAGGAAATGGCAACCCACTCCATAGTTTTGCCTGGGAAATCCCATGGACAGAGGAGCCTAGAAGGGCTATCATCCATGAGGTTGTGAAAAAGTCAGACACGATTTAGCCACTAAACAATAAAAACAACATTCTGGATGTAGCTTTTGATTTAAAGTTGAGATCTTTCCTCTTCTCCAAGTTAGTCCTACCTCAGTTAAAAGCTAGGCATGACATTTTTTTTTTTTCCCATCATCTATTTTTTCTAATGCTTTTCTCCTAGCTTTCAAACTATGGTTTGTAACAAAACTAAGGTACATGCAATGGGACATAAGGACAGGATGGGGGGAAGTCTAGGAGGGAGAAGAGAAGAGAAATGTGAAAGTTCTTATTTGGCTGGTTACTGAAAAGTTATGTGTCTATTGTGTAGATATATCCTTGATAATCTCTATGTTTGGGAAGTATTTAAAGAGATTACTGGTCTCATGACTCTTTTAATAGGTTGTTTGCAACCACAATCCTCAAAAAATTATATATCTATTTCAGCAGGTCTGACTCTCCCTTCAGTCCCTCATTACATCTGTGCATCTTATTTTAATGGTAGGGTTGTGGTCTCAACATGTAAAAGTTAATGTTACTGAGAGAAAATCATCTAAGAAATCCAATATCTGAGAATCATTGTTTAATGCAGTACTAAATTGTAAAGTGTGCATCTTATTTTAGTTTTTATTTTGTATTTTTGCAAATGGCATTTTAAAAATGTTTTCAATTGAATGAAATATTCTTTAACTTCCACAGTGCTTTACAGTTTTCAAAAGTTTCAAACACATGTTTTCATATAATCCTGTAGTATAATGGAAAAATAATCCTTTTTTTTAAACCCCCATTCCTATATTGACCCTCCCTCCTGCCCTCTTCCCACTGGTAACCGCTAGTTTGTTGTGTATATCTGTTAGTCAGCATCTTGTTTTGTTTTACTCACTAGTTTTATTTCTTAGATTCCATGTAAAAGTGATAACATGTGATATTTGTCTTTCTCTGTCTGACATATTTCACCTAGTATTATATTCTCTAGGTCCTGTCTCTTATACACATCTAGATGTGTATAAGAGACAGACAACATACTCTTCATTAAATAGATATTAGCTTTATTTCTCCTCTTTTAACTAAATATATTAAAGAGACTTTTAATATTAAAAAATTAGATACATCATAAGTCAAACAGGAAAATTTAGAAAAATTTCCTGAGGAGCTAATTAGTATAGGTACAGTTTTACTGAAGGGAGACTATATTTGTACTTTTGTTCTATGAAATAATGTTATAAATAATTTAAGAAGATATTTATGACCAAAATATACCAAAAGATTATTACCATAACAGGAATTTGTGTGGAGTGCTGGTAAAGCAACTCCCTAGAAAAGCAAAGGAACAAAATCCTGACTTATAGCATTGGTAGATTTCCATCATGTAAATATTTTCACCACTGTCAATTTAAAGACAACAACATTTAAATAATCATCTCTTTTGTACTGAAAACCCAGATCAGCATACCACTGCTTCCTAGAATCTAACGTAAAATTTCTTATTGTATGTGTAGATTAATTCCTATAGAATAAAGATAATTATTTCCTCACTACTTCAGGATCCTCAGCATTTTCTTTAACCAAATAACTAATTTTTCCTTACTGACCTACTGTCTCTCATACCCTATTGCATTAGGTAAAGTCAATATATTTGCCATCCTCATTTTGCTTTTGCTCTCCTCTCATATATTGGATTGACATTCTCACCTCTAGTCCATGACTTTTCTTGTTTTTGAAGTTCATTTCTAAGCTTGCTACGTCCCTGAAAATATTCCAGCTGGCTATATTTATTTTACTTACAAAGTCACTTCAGAAATTCTATGCTTTATTTTTCCTCATTCTTTTAAAATACATATCACTTTTGTACCTCAGTTCAACTAGTTTATTTTTATAATTTTGTTATGCTGTATGTATGTATAATAAAACTAGCATTTTGTTTGAGACATTTGCATGTAGAAATATGATATATTCTTTTACCTTTGTGTGTATAATCTTTTTAAAAGTAAATTTTTTTCCAGTAAAATTTTTTGAGTAAAGTTAATCTGCAATGTTTCAAGTGTACAGCAAAGTGATTCAGTTAAATGTATATATATATATACACACACACACAGAGATTCTTTTCCATTATAGGTTATTATAAGATATTGAGTAGAATTCCCTGTTCTATACAGTAGGTCCTTGTTGTTATGTATTTTATAGTAGTGTGTATCTGTTAATCCCAAGCTCCTAATTTATTCCTTTTCCACCAGTCCCTTTGGTGCATACATGCTAAGTTGCTTTAATCGTGTCTGACTGCTTGCTACCCTATGGACTGTATCCCACCAGGATCTTCTGTCCGTGGGATTCTCCAGGCAAGAATACTGGAGTGGGTTGCTATTTCTTTCTCCATGGGATCTTTTCAACCCAGGTGGATCTTCCCGAACCAGGAATCAAATCAGCATCTCTTAAGTCTCCTGCATTGGCAGGTGGGTTCTTTACCACTAGCGCAACCTGGGAACCCTGTCCCTTTGGTAACCATAAGATTATTTTCTTTGTCTGAATCTGTCTCTAGTTTGTAAAGTTAGTTAGGTAATATTTTAGATTCCACATGTGAGTGATGTTACATGGTGTTTGTCTTTCTCTGTGTGACTTCTCTTACTATCATAATCTCTAGGCCCACCCATGTTGCTGTAAATAGCAATATCCATTCTTTTCTATGGCAGAGCAATATCCAATTGTATATATATATATATATATATATATAATCACATCTTCTTTATCCACTCGTTTGTTGATGGGTAGTTTGATTGCTTCCATGTCTTGGCTATTGTAAGCAGTGCTACTATGAACTTTGGAATGCATGCATCTTTTCAAGTTAGAGTTTTCTCTAGATACATGCCCAGGAGTAGGAGTGTTGGATCATGTGATAACTCATAACTCTATTTTTAGTTTTTAAAGGAACCTCCGTAGTGTTCTCCCTAATAGATACAGGGTAATTCTTAATAATTGCCTGACTTTCTCTAAGTGCATTTTTAGTGTTGTCTTTATCAGGCTAAAAACTGTGCTGTCCATATAAATGTACTCACTAAAACATTTAGGATTCTTTTAGAACTAAAATAATTATATAACCTCTCTATTATAACTTTTCTTTAAGTTTCCCAGAAAAATTAATACAATTTTCAAAGAAAACTTTGACTTCCATTATTTTATTAACTTCCTGATATTTTGTACCTCCTTTATTTTCTTGTTTATTGTGAATTTTATCTTTATAATCCACACTAAGGGACGGGGGCACCAAAGATTAACACCAATGAAACCACAAAGTAGTATTACATGTTATTTTTTAGTTCCAAAACGTACAGTGAAAACAGAATGTATCAAATATATTTTGTTCACTTTTGTTTTACCCTAAGTAGATCTTCATATCGGGGAAGGCAATGGCACCCCACCCCAGTACTCTTGCCTGGAAAATCCAATGGACGGAGTAGCCTGGTGGGCTGCAGTCCATGGGGTCGCTAACAGTCGGACAGACAGAGCGACTTCACTTTCACTTTTCTCTTTCATGCATTGGAGAAGGAAATGGCAACCCACTCCAGTGTTCTTGCCTGGAGAATCCCAGGAATGGGGGAGCCTGGTGGGCTGCCGTCCATGGGGTCACACAGAGTCGGACACGACTGAAGTGACTTAGCAGTAGCAGCAGTAGCAGTAGATCTTCATATTTTTTACAAATGAAATATTTTCTCTTTCAAGGAACTCACATTCTGTAAAAACAGCTTGAAAAACCACTGACCCAGAATATGTGATTGGTAGGGGAAGCTGAGAGGCTTGTAAAATGCAAATTGAGTAAGCAGTAGGAAGCAGTGTTGAGTTAGGAGAAATGCCAAAAGTATTTGGAAGCTCTTAACATAGGAGAATAATAAACACAACCACAGAAACAAAGCTGAATATATGCTTCATGTCTTTAGGATGAGTTTTTCTGTTGAGTATATAAGGACCATACAGACAGCCAACATCAGTAGATTTCAGCATCTGATACTGGGAATACATCAAGCCAGACACTATAGGGAAAGATCCTGAGATTTAACAGTGCAAAGAAGCAAGTTGCTGTTTTCCTTTCCTCCTCTGAAAAAAGACCACAGAGTTATGAGGACAAAGTGTATGCAGATCCTACAAATCTGATTTCAAATGCTGGCCCCACCATTTACTAGCTGTGTTATCTAGGTAGGTTTTCTTGATAATATGTAGGATATTCAGCTAAATTTGAATTTCAACTTACCGATAGATAATTGTCTAGTCTAAGAAGGGCTCAAATATTGCACATTATATAATTGTACTACAAATATACATTCATTTGATATCTGAAATTCAAATTTAACTGGGTATTCTATTTTTTTTTTGATAAATCTTGCAACCTTATATCTAGGTGAGTTATGTAATATCTCTATGTCTCATTTGTCTCATCTACAATGAAATAGCAATAATTGTAATGATGTGATAAAATTTATGATAATACACACTCAACATTAAAAAAAAAATAAGAACATGGCATCTGGTCCCATCACTTCATGGCAAATAGATGAGGAAACAATGGAAACAGTGACAGATTTATTTACTTGGGCTGCAAAATCACTGCAGATGGTGACTGCAGCTATGAAATTAAAAGACGCTTGCTCCTTGGAAGAAAAGCTATGACCAACCTAGACAGCATATTAAAAAGCAGAGACATTAGTTTGCCAACGAAGGTCAATATAGCTAAGGCTATGAATTTTCCAGTAGTCATGTATGGATTTGAGAGTTGGACTATAAAGATGGCTGAGCACTGAAAAATTGATGCTTTTGAACTGTAGTATTGGAGAAAACTCTTGAGAGTTCCTTGGAAAGCTAGGAGATCAAATCAGTCAATCCTAAAGGAAATCAGTCCTAAATATTCATTGGAAGGACTGATGCTAAAACTGAAGCCTCAGTACTTTGACCACGTGATGTGATAAGCCGACTCATTAGAAAATACCCCATTGCTGGGAAAGATTGAAGGCAAGAGGAAAAGGGGACGACAGAGGACCAGATGGTTGGATGGTATCATCGACTCAATGGACAAGAGTTTGAGCAAACTTCAGGAGATGGTAAAGGACACGGAAGTCTAGCTGCTGCAGTCCATGGGGTCGCAAAGAGTGAGACATGACTGAGCGACTGAACCACAGTGAGACACACATATTATGTAAAAATACTATGTATGTGCAACACCAGGTACAAGGGAATTCTTATAATTCTTATTTAAGCAAGCTTTATTATTTCGATGTAACTTTAAAGAGACTTTACTTTTCTTCCCCTCCCAGCCCTGCTCCTTACTTTTGATGAAATTTTGGGCAAATCCCATCACTGTTATCAAATTATGATAGTGTTTCTGTTTGCACATGTGTGCTGTGCTCAGTGTCTCACTGTGTCCAACTCTTTGCTGCCCCATGTGGAGAAACCAGGCTCCTCTCTCTATGAAATTTTCTAGTCAAGAATACCTGAGTGGGTTGTTATTTCCTTCTCCATGGAATCTTCCTGACCCAGGGATCAAACCTGTGCCTCTTACATCTCCTGAGTTGTCAGGCAGATTCTTTACCACTAGCGCCATCTGAGAGAGCTTCTCTAGTCAATAAATTAAATATCAATTTTCATTTAATAGTCTTTATACGGGGCTTCCCTGGTGGCTCAGCAGTAAAGAATCCACATGCCAGTGCAAGAGACATGGGTTTGATCCCTGGCTTGAGAAGATCCCCTGGAGAAGGAAATGGCAACCCACTCCATAGTTTTGCCTGGGAAATCCCATGGACAGAGGAGCCTAGAAGGGCTATCATCCATGAGGTTGTGAAAAAGTCAGACACGATTTAGCCACTAAACAATAAAAACAACATTCTGGATGTAGCTTTTGATTTAAAGTTGAGATCTTTCCTCTTCTCCAAGTTAGTCCTACCTCAGTTAAAAGCTAGGCATGACATTTTTTTTTTTTCCCATCATCTATTTTTTCTAATGCTTTTCTCCTAGCTTTCAAACTATGGTTTGTAACAAAACTAAGGTACATGCAATGGGACATAAGGACAGGATGGGGGGAAGTCTAGGAGGGAGAAGAGAAGAGAAATGTGAAAGTTCTTATTTGGCTGGTTACTGAAAAGTTATGTGTCTATTGTGTAGATATATCCTTGATAATCTCTATGTTTGGGAAGTATTTAAAGAGATTACTGGTCTCATGACTCTTTTAATAGGTTGTTTGCAACCACAATCCTCAAAAAATTATATATCTATTTCAGCAGGTCTGACTCTCCCTTCAGTCCCTCATTACATCTGTGCATCTTATTTTAATGGTAGGGTTGTGGTCTCAACATGTAAAAGTTAATGTTACTGAGAGAAAATCATCTAAGAAATCCAATATCTGAGAATCATTGTTTAATGCAGTACTAAATTGTAAAGTGTGCATCTTATTTTAGTTTTTATTTTGTATTTTTGCAAATGGCATTTTAAAAATGTTTTCAATTGAATGAAATATTCTTTAACTTCCACAGTGCTTTACAGTTTTCAAAAGTTTCAAACACATGTTTTCATATAATCCTGTAGTATAATGGAAAAATAATCCTTTTTTTTAAACCCCCATTCCTATATTGACCCTCCCTCCTGCCCTCTTCCCACTGGTAACCGCTAGTTTGTTGTGTATATCTGTTAGTCAGCATCTTGTTTTGTTTTACTCACTAGTTTTATTTCTTAGATTCCATGTAAAAGTGATAACATGTGATATTTGTCTTTCTCTGTCTGACATATTTCACCTAGTATTATATTCTCTAGGTCCATCCATGTTGCCATATAGAGCATTATTTTGTACTTATTTATGGCTGAGTAGTATTCTAGTGTGTGTATACATATATATATATATGCACACATACAGATATATATATGTGTGTGTGTGTGTCTTTATCCATTCATCTGGACACAGGTTGCTTCCATACCTTGGGAACTGTAAATAACACTGCTATGAGCATTGCAGTGCATGTATCTTTTGCTGGTGAGGATGTGGACAAAAGGGAACCCTCCTGTGCTGTTGTTAGGAATGTAAATTGGTGAAGCCACTATGGAAAAGAGTATGGAGATATCTCAAAAATCTAAAAATAGATCTACCATATGACCCAGAAATTTTGCTCCTTTTATAAAACTAAAACAAAAAACAAAAGCACCAATTCAAGAATATATGTACATCTTATTTTAAATAACATTCATTATATTTTTGTTTTGCTGAATGTTTATCACCTATTTTAAAAGCTTAAAGCAGTGTTTATTTCTCAGTGATATATATACACAATGGAGTATTACTCAGCCATTAAAAAGAATACATTTGAATCAGTTCTAATAAGATGGATGAAACTGGAACCAATTATACAGAGTGAAGTAAGCCAGAAAGAAAAACACCAATACAGTATACTAACACATATATATGGAATTTAGAAAGATGGTAATGAGGACCCTGTATGCAAGACAGCAAAAGAGACACAGATGTGTAGAGCGGACTTATGGACTCTGAGGGAGAAGGAGAGGGAGAGGGAGAGGGAGGGATGATTTGGGAGAATAGCATTGAAATATGTATACTATCATGTAAGAAATGAATTGCCAGTCTATGTTCAATGCAGGATGCAGGATGCTTGGGGCTGGTGTATGGGGATGATCTGGAGGGAAGATGTGGGGTGGGAGGTGGGAGGGGGGTTCATGTTTGGGAGTTCATGTAAAAAATAAATAAATACAAAATATATATATATTTTATCTCTGCCAAAAAGAGAGTAAGATCATAAAGACATAGACTGTTATATGATATTAATTTATTTTCAGCATCCTGATGTGTACTGTTGTTGAAGTGGATGTTTCAACTTCTAGTTGGCCAGATTAGGAACTGAGGTGTTGAATTTTAAAGAATGTCAGTTTAATTAATTCAGAGAAAGAGCAGGGGAGGTTGTCCTCTGAACTGTTCTTACAACACTTATGACAACAGATATGTGTTTTTCTCTTCGCCCAACAACCATTTTTTCCGTTGACTAGATGTCCTGTGTCTGGCTTGGTTCTGACGCTAACTATGCAAATTGGCACAAGCCCCACAGGTGAGGGCCTCAGTCCCATAGCCTGTCCCATTTCAGATTCTAATCACAGGTCTGGTCAGTTCAATTGTCTATCAAAGCCTCTTCAGTTTGATAATTTGCTAGAACTTCTCACAAAACTCAGGAAGGTAATTTGCTACTATGGTTTATTATAAAAGGCCCAACCAAATTGAAGATATGCACAGGACCAGGTATGAAGGAAGGGATGCTCCATGTACCCTTTCTGGACGTGTGATGTGTTCACTCCCCAGAAGTGAACACAATTCCCCTATCTCAACTCCATTATAGTGTTTTTTCTCTTTCTTTCTCTCTCTCTCTCTCTCTTTCTTTTCAATGTTGGTTCCATTATGTTAGCACAATTGATTAAATTATTGGCCATTGACAACTAGACTCAACCTCCCCTCTGAAAGTGGGGCTGAAAATTCCAAACTTCTAAACTGTGAGGTTGGTTCCTGTAACAACCAGCCCCCATTCTGAAGCTATCTAGAGCTAACTAAGGTCACTTTATTAGCATAAATTCAGGTATGTGGAAAAAAGACTTGTTATGAATACCGGAAGATGTTCTTATCAACAAAGACGTTAGAAGTTCTAGTTCAAGAACTGGAGACAAAGACTAAATATATGTATTTCTTATTATCACCATTTTTAGTTAGCTTAGGCTACTATAATAAAATACCGAAGACTGGGTGGTTCAAACAAGTCATTTATTTCTGTTATAGAGGTCAGGCAGCATAAGATCAATGTGTTTGATGGTTTGATTTCTTGTGGAACCCTCTTGGCTTGGACTGCTGTCTTCTCAGTATGTCCTTCTAGGGTGGAGACAGATAGACAGAGACCTGGTCTCTCAACCTCTTCTTATAAGGGTAAGAATCCCATCGTGGAGATTTCACTGTTATGTAAACCTAATTAACTCCTCCCAACTCCAAATGCCATCACACTGAATTGAGGAAGGGACTCAAACATCCAGTCATAACAAAATGGATATTCAATGTGTCAGTGCATAAATAAAGTTTTTTCAAATTTTCAGTTCAATCTCTTTTTATAATCAAAACCACATACAGAACCTAGTAGAAAGATAAATAACAGATTGCCTCTTCCTTTACTACAACTCTCTTGCAAAAAGAAGAATGTTTATTGTCATTAAATATTTACTAACTAAACTGAGGCATATAAGCATGAAATCGTGAATTCATGAATGAATAAAAAGATAGATGATGCCATTTAGGCTTGAAGTTAAATAGAAATGATCCAACTAAAATTTATTTTTAATCATGAACTATGAAGGCAGGAGGAGAAGGGGACGACAGAGGATGAGATGGTTGGATGGCATCAGCAATGTGATGGACATGAGTTTGAGTAGGCCCTGGGAGTTGGTGATGGACAGGGAAGCCTGGCCTGCTGCAATCCATGGGGTTGCAAAGAATTGGACATGACTGAGCAACTGAACTGAACTGATAAATGGTAATTATAAGAATTGTTTTATTTACTCATATTTTAAACAACATATTTTATTACGTTACACACATATACCACATCTTCGCAAATATTATCTTCTTGTATTTGTGCAGGGTTTTTTTTCCTCTTGGGTGAATTAGCTTCCTTCAACCACGATACTAAAACCTGACTTGTTGACATCCTCATACACATCAACTTGTCAAGTTTTAAAATATTATCCTATTCTCCAAGGTGCCAACCAACTCATTCAAATTAATGTTGTCAGTAATTTAATGAATAAGCTTTCTATGCTAGCATCCTCGAATGCTGAATACACTTGTCATAGCAAACTTGGACCTGAACAACAAAATAATGACCTTTCTTCCATATAAAACAAGTGTGAAGGTGACATCTATAATTCATATAGCCTGATTATTATCTCCAGCAGATAAAACAGAGATATGTTGAGCCAAGTTCAGTCTCACTAAGACCTCATTTTCTGAGTTTTTGTGACTTGTGGGTCTCTGGTCCACTCAGGAACTGAGTATTTGAGATTCTCCCATATTTACTTAGCTAAATGGATGTATCTATATGATGTTTAAGGTTCATAACAAACAGATATAATCAGCACTTAGTTTACCAAAATTGATTCAAGTTAATGATCTAAAAGAATAAATGTGTTAGAAAAGAGTTCTTGATGTTATAGTGTATTATACAAAAGTACAAAAATGTATTCATTTAAAAATATTATATATATTTGCCATTGTATAAATGTACAGTCATCATACCTTAGAAATAGCTCAGAATTATACTATAGGTTGAAAGATTAAAAATATTGGTACAAGTTGTAAAATAGAGGCCTGACCATACCTTAATATGCTTGCTATTCTGAAACTAGAGAGGAATTAAAAAAAAAAAAAAACTTAGGAGAATAAATATTGATGCTTCAAAACTTAGCAAAAGAAAAAATATTCTGTAACAAGCCTCCTTCAGAATTCTTAATAAAAAAGAAAATTATGCCATTGAAGAAGATATTTTTTATGAAGGAAAAGTTTTAAGTAATGAAAAAGAAGAATTTTTTTATCTCTGTAATTTAGAAGATTTTTGAAAGCAACCATACCAGAAACAGATATGCATATGAATAAAGCAAATTATTAAGATAAATGATCTTCATCTGTGAGAAGATTAAGCTAAATGATCTCTGGTGTTTCAGCTAACGATAGTATTTTATGGTTAGTACATAAGGGACAGTTTACAGAGTTGAAATGGTAGCCAAACACTTTAAAATTGTGTGTTAATAAAAGATTAGTATTTTTATTTTTCCTTCCTCATTCCTCACTGAACTATGAGAGTAACCTGGGGAAATAATTATGAAATAATAAAATTGCAAAAAAAAATCCTCTTTAATTTTTATGAGTCTACTTATGTGTCAGATTTTAAAGCGAATCAGTCATTCTACAAATGGATATATTTCACTTGCTTGAGGTGTGCCAGATTTCAACTGGAAACAAACACAGCCAGGTATTTCACAATGAGAGGGACATGGAAAATGATAAAAGTCCTAAAGCCTGATTCATATATTTATAAAGCTTAACACCAAGTAAATGAAGGTAAGTGTGTGCTAAGTAACTTCAGTTGTGTCCGACTCTTCGATCCCATGAACTATAGCCTGCCAGGCTCCTCTACCCATGAGATTCTCCAGGTAAAGTTATGGAGTAATTATGAAATAATTTAGGGCAGAAATCAAAGATTAGTTTATGTAAAGGACACTATTCTGCAGACATCTAGAACAGACAGGCAGACTGCATTGGTTTTCCTTCTGGCTTATTCACTTACCGGTTAAGTGATCCTGGACTGATTAAGTGAGCTTCTCTGTGCCTCAGTTCAGTCACTCAGTCATGTCCAACTCTTTGCAACCCCATGGACTGCAGCACACCAGGCTTTCCTGTCCATCTCCAACTCCTGGAGCTTGTTAAAATTTATGTCCATTGAGTCAGTGATGCCATTCAACCATCTCTGTGATCCCCTTCTCCTCTTGCCTTCAACTGTTCCCAGCATCAGGGTCTTTTCAAAGGAGTCAGTTCTTCACATCACAGGCCAAAGTATTGGAGTTTGAGCTTCAATCCATCTCCAACTCCTGGAGCTTGTTAAAATTTATGTCCATTGAGTCAGTGATGCCATTCAACCATCTCTGTGATCCCCTTCTCCTCTTGCCTTCAACTGTTCCCAGCATCAGGGTCTTTTCAAAGGAGTCAGTTCTTCACATCACAGGCCAAAGTATTGGAGTTTGAGCTTCAGCATCAGTCCTTCCAATGAATTTTAAGGACAGATTTCTTTTAGGATGGACTAGCTGGATCTCCTTGCAGTCCAAGGGACTCTCAAGAGTCTCCAACACCACATTCAAAAGCATCAATTCTTTGGCATTCAGCCTTCTTTATACTCCAACTCTAACATCCATACATGACTACTGGAAAAACCATAACTTTGACAAGACAGACCATGGTTGTAAAGTGATGTCTCTGCTTTTTATGTGCAGTCTAGGTTGGGCATAGCTTTTCTTCCAAAGAGCAAGTGTCTTTTATTTTTTTAAATTATTTATTTTTTTAATTTTTATTTTTACTTTATTTTACTTTACAGTACTGTATTGGTTTTGGCATACATTGACATGAATCCATCACGGGTGTACATGAACTCCCAAACATGAACCCCCCCTCCCACCTCCCACCCCACATCATCCCTCCGGATCATCCCCATACACCAGCCCCAAGCATCCTGCATCCTGCATCCTGCATCAAACATAGACTGGCAATTCGTTTCTTACATGATAGTATACATATTTCAATGCTATTCTCCTAAATCATCCCACCCTCTCCCTCTCCCTCAG
>SJYX01012283.1:66328-77229 GCA_006410675.1 Oreotragus oreotragus | reverse complement strand
AAATAGATGGGAAACAATGGAAGCAGTGAGAGACTTTATATTTTTGGGCTCTAAAATCACTGCATATAAGTTAAATAAGCAGAGTGACAATATATAGTTTGACGTACTCCTTTCCCAATTTTGAACAAGTCTGTTGTTCCATGTCTGGTTCTAACTGTTGCATACAGGTGCCTGCTGCTGCTGCTGCTGCTGCTGCTGCTAAGTCGCTTCAGTCATGTCCGACTCTGTGCAACCCCATAGACGGCAGCCCACCAGGCTCCCCCTTCCCTGGGATTCTCCAGGCAAGAACACTGGAGTGGGTTGCCGTTTCCTTCTCCAATGTATGTAAGAGAAAAGTGAAAGTGAAGTCACTCAGTCGTGCCCGACTTCGCAACCGCGTGTACTGCAGCCTACCCGGCTCCTCCATCCATGGGATTTTCCAGGCAAGAGTACTGGAGTGGGGTGCCACTGCCTTTTCTGATACAGGTGCCTAGCTGTCCTCATCTCTGTGCCTAACTGTCCTCATCTATGAAAAGTATGTAGTACTGGTGCTTATCTCATTAACTCGTATGTGCAGTATGGACCATGTTCATAATCAAGTATCTGTTGTTTTTGTTGCTGTTAGGCAAGAAGTCTCAATAGTTGCTTTTTTAATAGCGGTTGACCATAAATACTGGAAGTGGAAATGTTAAGTCTCTAAAAAATTATGTGTAACTGGAGTGAGCTATTTTGTTCAGCATGTGAATTTGATATGTTAGAAATACTGAAATGCTGAATGGTTAAGAAAGGGAATGAGTCTATCACAATGATTTCTTTATATTTATTATCATTATTAATGATTGTAGGAACTCTTGAGTCTAATCTCTTAACAAAGTTTAAGTGTACAACATGGCACAAGTTAATCATAGATACAATATGTTGGTTGGTTTCTGTAACAGTTTAATTCAAGACACATTCAAATATGAAATTATTTTCAAAGAAATAAAAGTAGCATATTTATATACATTGAGACAAGCAAAATATGAAATTTTATTGATTTTTCTGAACATAGGTAGAATGCATCTTTATTTTTATGACATATGCATGTCTTTGATCATTTTCTTGGCAATATTTGTTTCTAGTACCATGTCAGTGGTATTTTTCTGAAGACCTTTTTTTTCAATATGGTCATAATGTTTTTAATTGTTTCCAGAAAATATTTCTTGCAACATTCGTCAAAGTTTTATTTTATAGCTGACCATTTTGAAATTGTTGATGTCTTCAACAGACCCTTCCTAAAAGACCATATCTTAACTGAGATAACATTCTGTCTAGCTACTGAGCAAATTGTTCCTAAATGTTGGATATAATTCAATTTTTATAACTAAATTTTATAAATATTTCAGCCTATTTATTTTCACAAATATCTACCAGAAGCAAAATTCCTCAAGTACCTTGTCAGTGTTAAGTCTTTTAAATGTTACAAAAAGGACAGATGTTCAAAATCAGAGGTTTTATTCCATTTCCTTCAGCCTCCAATTATAAAGTTACACAATTAAAAACAGGAGTTCCCTCTTACTGTAGTTCAGATATTAAAGCTTAATTATAGTATCTCAAAATTAAATCTTATAAACTAACTTCTCATCAGTTTAGTTCAGTTTGGCCCTTGTTTTTAAAGAATAATTTCAATATCTTCTTGTTTGCAGGTTTTATTTTTATTCATCACAATTCACTTAAAATTTCAAAATTTAAAATTTCCTGGCCTTGTTTCATTGATTGCTTTAAGGAAGTATTTTTAACTAATTATAAAAAAGATACAACCAACATTTAGTGAACTAACACTATTGATTAGAGAATAGTTCTTCAAATCCTGAAACATTTCTAAAATCTGTTTAATGATGGGGCAGCAAAGAAATCACTTACCGTGTCAAATTTTTAACTGTTTTTCTTTTATGATCAGTTTTGTCATAATTTTTGGTTTAATTTTTCTATGATTATATTGATTTTAAAATTATAAATTTTCAAAAAATTAGTTTCTTTTAAGAGTGATTAAATATCCTACATCTATTGGAGCAGCCATAGATTGTATATACACCATGGCCAATTCCAAGTTTCCAAGTACGTTTCTGGCCCACTTTATTTTAAATTAGTAGTAAGTATTAAAAAGTTCCATGAAAATAAAATTCACCAAAGTGTATGTTGATAACATTATAGGAAAAAAAAATGTGTAAGTTTATCTTAAATACTGCTATTTTAAATTGAATTTGGAGCATTCACATATTATCAAATATTATGCCATTGAAAAATTGAACTTTGAAAGCTTCCTCTGCATAAATTGATTGAGAAATATCAAATCTATACTGAATTGACTTCACTAATTTTGTAATTGAAGTACTTAACTTTCCAGCTGGCTCAGTGGTAAAGAATCCACCTGCCAATGCAGGAGATATAAGAGACCTGGGTCTGATCCCTGGGTTGGGAGGATTCCCTGGAGGAGTGCATGGCAGCCCACTCCAGTATTCTTGCCTGGAGAATCCCATGGACAGAGGAGCCTGGCAGCCTACAGTCCATGGGGTCGCAAAGAGTCGAAATGACTTCGCACACATACTGAGTTGACTTCACTGATTTTCTATTTGNCATGGCAGCCCACTCCAGTATTCTTGCCTGGAGAATCCCATGGACAGAGGAGCCTGGCAGCCTACAGTCCATGGGGTCGCAAAGAGTCGAAATGACTTCGCACACATACTGAGTTGACTTCACTGATTTTCTATTTGAAGTGCTTAATATCACTGATACAAAGTGTTTTCTAAGTTCTTCTGCCAGTGGAGCCTATACATATGTGGTTATTACTTCACTTTTCATATGTGCACAGGAAACTGTAAATGGATACAATTAATTAAGAACATTCTAATTATGACCCTGAGTCAGGCTTTACTAAATATTCAAATATATGTATGTGCACAGAGGGAGTTACATGTTTACATGATGGTTTCTGTATAGAGGCCTGCAAATCTGAGATGTCACAAAATTTAAAACTGGCTGTGAATTAAACCCTACTTAAAATGGCATTAAGTGAGGTGTCTTTTCGTTTTGAATGTTGACTAGTGAGAATTACTTGAAAAAACATACCAGCTAAAACCTACTTACCTACTTGTGGAAACCTTCCAATGTGTAAGTAAATGTCAGAAATATTGATAGAATGTTGTTTTATTTTCCTTTTATAGAAATTGGAGAGCTAAAGCTTGATGCTAAAAGAACTGTTTCACAGTTTTGTGTTTTTGGAGGCTATATATATTCACATATATTTTTAAACTCATTCTTTCTGGAAGATAGCCTCTGAGAAGCATTTCCTTATTTAGTTTTACAGATTGTCACAGACTGTCATCTAATCATCTTCATATCTTTTTTTGAAAAGGAAAATACATTTAATCTTTGAAGCAACACAAAACCTATGATGAATTGCAAATGGCCAGCAATTCAGTTCAACTTTGATTTTTGAATGGCAGCCTTACTTTGGCTTTCTATTCTTCCTCCCTGTTGGGTTGTCATTTCGTTGTTTTCACTTCTGTGATAATTTTAAATGAAGTGTGCAATCGTCTGTGAAATATTTTGTATTAAAGCTGTATGAAATATTTCTCTTTTGCTGCATCCTTTCAAAACTAAATCTCTATTTCAGATTGAAATTAGTATCTATCCCCTTCCATCCTGCCTGGGTCAGTGCCTCTTTGCCTATTCAGTTTGGAGTTCTAAACTTCATTTGACTTTTCCTACAGCTTCTCTTTTCTCAGAACATCTGAATTCACTACTTGTTTCACCATTGCGCATTCTCCTATTCTATGACTTGATAGAAGTTAGATTAGTTGATTTTTATATTTTATTTAGATAGAAAGGACAGAAGGATGAAGGAAAGCGAGGAAGGGAGAAAGGAAGGAGTGGGGAGGAGGGAAGGAAGGAAAAGTGATAAAAGAAAGAAGACAAGGTATAGTTGTGTATTCTGAATTATGGAAATAGATATCTATAATGTATTATGCTCTTAGGCCAGCAGTTTATGCCTCCCACCCTCCACCCCCGTTACCTTTAGAGTATCTTCTTAATTTATTTCCATTTGAATTATCAGGACCTCAGTACCATTAAGAAAGGGTGCCCAAAGAGCATACCTGGTCATGAGTGAGTTGTGGTTGATAGAAATGCCTGCCTCAAAATTATCTACATTCTCATTCAGTGTCTGGGAATCCTGCAGTCATCCGTACCATCTGGTGGAGGTGTTTTAAATTCACTTTGAACCCAGATGGAGTCTGTGTGAAACCTGTGCCTGTTTGTCTCAGCAGGGCACCCTATATCTCTCTACAGTCTTTCCTGGTGCCTCAGACAATAAATAATTTGCCTGCAATGCAGGAGACTCGGGTTTGATACCTGGGTTTGGAGAATCCCCTGGAAAAGGGAATAGCAACCCACGCCAGTATTCTTGCCTGGAGAATCCCATAGACAGAGGAGCCTGGCATGCTACAGTCCATGGGGTTGCAACGAGTCGGACACACTGAGCTACTCACACAAACATGCCTCCCTACAACACTTCCTACACCCTCTTCACCCATTCCTTTTATTGATCTGATGACACCAAGAAGCTTCAGGTCTAGTGTCTAAGGGATGTCACAGATCCTACAGCTGAGCCCTCATTCCAGGATCCCTGCTGGTTGGAGCATATATTTTTATTGCCAGAATGGTCCTAATGACTTGACTTAGGAGCTCTCATTCCATTGGATTCCAAATGAATGATGCTCTGGCTACCCATGTTTCACAGAGAGTAACAATGAAATTTGGACTTTTGCCTGTCAGTGGTTAGACTCTGTGTTGCCTTAAATCTATAGCACCCCAGGGCACTGAATGTGATGGCAGACTTCCTTTATCCTTTGTGCCAGCCACTGGCACTAAAGGTTATCTCCCCAGTTCTTCCCCAGGCTCCACACTGTATGTCAGGCAGTCTTCCTATGTGTCTGTGCCATTTCTTATGGCTTATAAAATAGCTACTTCACAATGCCAAATGGTCTTTCACATGGATTTTCTTTCTTGTTGTATAGTAATAGCCTCCTTTCCTGGGTGGGTCTTAAGCATGTCAGACAAAGGCAGGACAATCCTTTAGCAAATGTGGCAACTCTTCTGGTTCCACACATGAGCCTTTTGTCTGTCCTTTCTGCTAGTGAGGATATGGAGGTACAGAAGGCAGAGATGTAGTCATCACTGGAGAGTACATTCTAGGAGAAGATATTATAGCCTAAAATATTCAAGAGAAGAATAGATAATTGAAAGCTGTATTGTTTACATTGTAAGATTATCAGTGATAAATTTAACATAGTAGAGAAGTAAATTAACATTCATAATTTCCCCTATAATCTGAGTAAGACTTGCATTTATTGCTATCATTAATGGAACACAATTACTGTCTTTGAGACTTCTTGGACTCCATTATTACTGGAAGTACAGTGGAGGGAGCAATCATAAAAAATCATGCCCCTAGCATTAAATGTTTTGGGGGAACTGCTGAGGGATGGAGATCTGTATTGTTATAATGCAACCTGGTTCCAAGACTCATGTTGTAATAAGAGCATTGCTACCTTTTTCTCATGATGGAGACAGGAAAATTAGTCAAAAATGGTACACACATTAATAAATAAAGTAAAGAAATAGTTGTTCTTGCACCTTAATGTGAAGAGATGGCTCTTGGGTAGTATGAAGAATCTCCATGTGTACTAGTAAAACAGAAAAGCAAATAGGCAATTACCTCTAACCATTATTGTCCCATTATTCTAAATCCTCTAAATTGATAAATTACTATACTACATATGGGCCCATAAATTTTGTAATATTTTTAAAGTCAAAGTGTGTTTATTGATAGGGGCTGCACACAGTATGGCATCATCGACAGTTTTAGATTCTGTGAATGTCACACATTTGATATATCCTTAATCATATTTTTTTTTTCTTCTGGTTTGACTGGTAGTCAGTAATGCTAGAAACTCAGTGGATTTGACATGGTCCTAGGCACTCTAGTGGCTCAGTGGTAAAGGACCTGCCTGCCAATGCAGTAGATTCAGGTTCAATCCCTGGGCTGGGAAGATCCCCTGGAGGAGAGCATGGCAACTCATTCCAGTATTCTTGCCTGGAGAAGTCCATGGAGAGAGGAGCCTGGCAGACTACAATCCATGGGTTTGCAAAGAGTCGAACAGGACTGAAGCAACTTAGCATGCACAAACCTAGGCACTCCAGATAATCCTGTTTCCTGAGAAGGATCATACTGAATCTGAAATATAGTATTTCTGTTGGTCATTAACATCATTTTTAAAAAATTATCACTCTTATTAATGGTCAAAGACAACTAGAATTTCATTAGGAGCTGTTGATCTTAGAAATGCCTAGTATGTTAATTTGCTTAAAATTTGATTTTTAGTTTAATTCACTTTGTCACTGTTAACATTTTTTGTTTTCATATAGATGTCAATAATTGAGTGATTTTAAAAATTGTCATTTTAGAAATATATAGATATCTAGTTGTCATGGTAAACATCTTGTTTTTCACTGTGCACTGCACAATTTTTTTCATTCCATTTGCCCTTTCTGGTTGTATCTAACACTAGATGTATTGATTTGTTACATCAAGTAAAAATTTTCTGTGTATCAAAAAAAAAAATAACTAGAACCTAGAACAATGTCAATATACACTGGGAACTTAACATTTTCATGGATGGTATAAGCAAAGAGTAAAACCTGAACATGAATAATGAATTAAAATTGTCTTTATTATAATGCAATGTTTATGCTGCTTGGCTATGTATTATGATAAGTCAGAAAAAGTAGAAAATTTTAATGCAAGAAAATAGTTATACTACTTGGAATCAACAGTATTCCTCTTTTTCTAAATTGTGAAGACTTCCTGCTGAGGACATTCTAACCAAGCACACACTCTCTGTTTTTGTTTGTATTTATTTTATCATTAAAAAAGAGATATTTTAAAACATATTTGACTCAGGCATCATTAGAGAGAGATAGAGAAGAAGAGAGAAGGAAATTATGGGGTGGGATGTAGAGTTTCCACAGGAGGCTAGTTTTCTAGGCTTGGAATATAAATAAACAGCAAGAGAGGTTCTGAGGTTTGGCAGTACAAATTACAGTCCTTCAGTTGGATCCTTGAAAGGAACCATCTGGCAGTGTTAGCTGTGTGGAATCTGAAGCAATTGATTGCATTGCATTAAATCTGACAACCAAAAGTTGCCTCTATTTTTGTATTGGTAACTTAAACTACACATACTTGTAGTATGTATCTGATTTACAGAGTCTTGATCGTAGTCCTTTCTCTCAATGAATCCATGATTAGTTATAGGAACACTAGGATTTCCTGAGCTTCTCTTGTGGGAAGCATTGGAAAGGGGTTGGCCAGAATTACTCTACTGAGATGATCATAGAGTAAAGAATGATCTTCAAATGAAGATGTGGAAATTGAGAGGAAATTTGGAATAGGGTGAGAGGATGGATTATAATCAACCAAAAATATGACAGATAAATGCCAAAGAGTGCAACTTAGTTTAATTAAGTACAGAGTTTAATTTTAAGAGACTTGTTATATACTATTAATATGTTTTGTCACTGGCTTTGGTAAATTGCTTTATCTTTTTGAATTTATGATTTCTCTGGAAAGAAGAAGGCTACATGGGTTGAAGCAAATGCTATAAAAGGTAAATTCCACTTTTAAAATGCAATTTGTTCTATGCCACCCTTTCAAACTTTTGCCTGATATTTCCCAAATGCATTCTTGTTTATCACATAATATCAACAAAATGAGCTGAAAACTTAAGATTAAATTTATGTAGAATGAAGAAACATCAATGCAACTTCAATGAAAGGTAAAATCTTGCTTGCATATGCTAATGTGAACAGAGTGAATGACTTCTGATTCCAAGATGCAGGATGTTGTTCCATCTGAATAAAAAACATCAGAAAATTCCTTCAAGAATTCTTTATTTTTGTTATTTCATAAAGGAAGTCAAAGAATTTTAGAGTTGTATAAAAGAAAGTTCAAGATCCTGACAAGCACTGTATTCTTTAATAACCCCTGCAGACTATCTGGATATTACTATTTTTATAGTACAATTAATAAGTTATATTCAATATATTGATGTAGCATGAGTGCCTAACATATGAAAAACTGTTAGTTGCTTGGTTGTGTCCGACTCTTTGTGACCCCATGGACTTGTAGCCTGCCAGGCTCCTCTGTCCATGGGATACTCCTGGTGTGAATACTGGAGTGGGTAGCCATTCTCTTTTCCAGGGGATCTTCCTAGTATATAGAAACACTCAATATATACTTGGAAATAAGTGAATAAATGCATTTGAAAGAGGAGATCAACAAATTGCTAAAATTTTAATTCAGTCACTTATTCTGGAGATAGAGCCATACAATTTGAAAGCATTTTGGTATTAGATTGATATTCAGTTCATCTGGATGCTTTCCAGCATGAGAACTTCAGAATGATTGCTCTTTGTACAACCATTAAGCAAAAGATTCACTTAAGAAGTACTTCATAAAAATATTATAGGTGATGGGAAAATGAAAATAGTGCTGTTCTTCTGCAATATGAATAGCATGAACCATGTTCAGGAACTAGTCCCTAGAAATTATTCTGAGAGTAAGAAGCAGATCAAGGAAGTCATTGGCAACACCTGCGATTTCTTATAGGAAAGTTTGTCATTATGGATAGACCAAGCCAAGAAGCATGAGAGCAGATGGTGAAATGCCAAGTGTGAAAAACTTGTCTCTCTCTAGTATCCTAAGCACATACGGACTTGGATATAGACCAACACTGACTACTGTGGGCCCACTGAGAAGCAAAAATTATCCAGCAATCATCACAGTGAGAAATAGAACCCTGGAGAGAAACGCCAACACTCCAGCCATCTCTATTACAAATTCATCACGGTCTCTTGAAAGCCATTTGGAAGGCAGGGAACCTACCAGTGCATTTACTTAAAAATAGCTTCATCTCTGAAGAAGGCTCTAGAAGAGCCATTCAGAGCATTCCCCCTTTTCTTTCCAACTTTCCTATTGTTCTATCTCAGTAGGTTAGTTGGGGATTTAATAAGATAGTTAAATAAGATTACTTGGAAAGATATGAAATGCTATTTGAGCTATTATACTATTTTTATTAACATAAGTTAAAAATGCCCTAACAGTACCAAAGCTTTCCAAATCGAAGTTAGTTAGAACGATGATGTTTGTGGAAGTATTTTTTCTCTTCTTTCAAGAAAATAGTGATATTTATAGGTAAAGATACTGAATATTTTCTAGTATACTATGACATTAAAAATGTAACAGTATATAAGCAATTAGTTATCTTTTATCTTGATTATATTTGAGAAATGATAACTATATTATGTGAAATAACCCAGAGCCTCAATTCATTTGCTTCTACACTAGAGAGCTATATATAAAAATCAATCAACCAAAGAATGAATTTAGTAAAAATAAGTCTTAAAGGAATCAATGGAATAAATAATACAGTCAAAAGATGTTCTAGGTTCCTTTAAATTCACAAGACTGGAAAAAAGGGTATATATCAAATGTTTCCCAACTTACAAANAATTCATTTGCTTCTACACTAGAGAGCTATATATAAAAATCAATCAACCAAAGAATGAATTTAGTAAAAATAAGTCTTAAAGGAATCAATGGAATAAATAATACAGTCAAAAGATGTTCTAGGTTCCTTTAAATTCACAAGACTGGAAAAAAGGGTATATATCAAATGTTTCCCAACTTACAAAATAAACAAAATTAAGGAAATATTTTAATTGATGGTGTACTTTCTTTTTCAATATGCTTTTCTAGAAGAGAAATGAGGGTTATCTTCTTTCTTTGGATTATTTAGACATTTAATCACAAATTCATGTGTCTTTGTGTGTGTGTGGAGTTGGTGATGGACAGGGAGGCCTGGCATGCTTCAGTCCATGGTGTCCCAAAGAGTCAGCCTTGACACAGCAACTCAGCACAATACAGTGCAACACAGCACCACCTTAAATGATGGTTTAATGACTGTTCTTTTGCATGTCTCAGCTTTTTACCAAAACATGTACTGAGAAGTGGTGTGACTGACTTATATTACATGCATCATCATTCAGTTCAGTTCAGTCGCTCAGTCGTGTCTGACTCTTTGCGACTCCATGAATTGCAGCACGCCAGGCCTCCCTGTCCATCACCACCACCCAGAGTTCACTCAGACTCACGTCCATCGAGTCAGTAATGCCATCCAGCCATCTCATCCTCGGTTAGCCCCTTCTCCTCCTGCCCCCAATCCCTCCCAGCATCAGAGTCTTTTCCAATGAGTCAACTCTTCGCATGAGGTGGAGTTTTAGCTTTAGCATCATTCCTTCCAAAGAAATCCTAGGGTTGATCTCCTTCAGAATGGATTGGTTGGATCTCCTTGTAGTCCAAGGGACTCTCAAGAGTCTTCTCCAACACCACAGTTCAAAAGCATCAATTCTTCAGCACTCAGCCTTCTTCACAGTCCAACTCTCACATCCATACATGACCACAGGAAAAACTATAGCCTTGACTAGACGGAGGTCAGGGGTGTCCTGGAGAAGCCACCTCTCGCCCGAGGCCAGGGGCAGCACCTGGGAGGAGCCACCCATGCCTGAGGCCAGGGCCGGTGCCGGGAGGAGCAACCCTAGTAGGAGGGCCTAGAGGAGCTATCCCACCTTGAAGGTCAGGAACCGTGGTGGTTAGGAGATACCCCTCGTTGAAGGTAAGGAGCAGCGACTGTGCTTTGCTGGAGCAGCCATGAAGAGATACCCCACGCCCAAGGTAAAAGAAACCCAAGTAAGATGGTAGGTGTTGCAAGAGGGCATCAGAGGGCAGACACACTGAAACCATACTCACAGAAAACTAGTCAATC
>SJYX01012283.1:50818-65016 GCA_006410675.1 Oreotragus oreotragus | reverse complement strand
TTTTTTTTCTTTTTTTTTTTTGTATTTATTTATTTTTTTACACGAACTCCCAAACATGAACCCCCCTCTGTGATGCACATACACTATCACATTTGTTATTGTTCAGTCGCTAAATCATGTCTAACTTTTTGCCACCCCATGGACTGCAGCATGCCTGGCTTCCCTGTCCTTCACTATCTCCTGGAGTTTGTTCAAACTCATGTCCATTGAGTCGGTGATGCTCTCCAACTATCTCCTCTCATGCCCTTCTCCTCCTACCCTCAATATATATGTTTACTTTTATATTTTGATAATGGTTTTTTTTAACCATATCATAGCCTATATATTTTAATTGCTTTTAAATTTATTCCTTTATAACACTTTCCAAATTTTGAAATGTGTTATGCTACTAGCCTGAAGATATTTTCTTCAATATTTTTTCATGTCTTGCCTTTAATCTTTATTCAAAATATGCATAATTATATATAAGCGTAAGTAAGTGTGTGTGTGTGTGTGTGTAGTAAGAAGCAGTGGTTTTATTTTGTGTGTCTGTGTTTTTATTCCAAGAAGGTGCTCAATTGTCCAAGATTAGTTTAAAAAAATAACTCATGATTCCCTAATGATATAAAGTGCTCATGCTATTATGTGACATGTTCCATATATGCATAGGTATAGTTTGAAAATTCGAATGCTTTTCTTTTTACATTTTTTCCACTGCAAATTTTTACATATTTTTCCACAGCAAATACTACACTCTTTTAATTACTACAGATATTAAATTTTGATTTTCTTTTATTGTATTTTTACTGAAAACTTACTTTGATTCTCTTTAGATTTTTATTTTGTTTAATAAATTTTCCTTCTTATAAATGTTAATATCATCTTGGAATTGATTGGTTGAGAATGGATTAATAATTGATTGATTATACTATTGAGTCATCATGGCCATTAATAATGCATCATTTTATTTAATTGGTTTTTAATATCCTTCAATAAAGTTTAACTAATTTTTATATAAAAGTCTTACATAAATGTTGTCAGAATTATTACTAGGTACATATGGTTAATGAGATATCTTTATTTTTAAAATCATTTCTAACAAGTCATAACTGGTTTAAGAGATTATATTGTTTTGCTATGTTTTTCCTCTCTTGTTCTATTCCTTTTTATGTAATTATGTTTCATTTTTTGCATTTTGTTTATTCTTTTGCAAATCTTAAAGATTTTAAAAGTTGTATCCTCAGGTCTACTCATCAATACAGAGGAGCAGCTTTGATGATTACCTAGTCCATAATTTTGAAAAGGAAACACCTAATATTTGCTTTGGGTGTTTCTTTATCCCTGCATTTTGTGCTGGAATTTATTTTCGAGACAGTGATTGTGGACACTTCCAGGGCTCACTTCATTGATTTTCCTTCTCTCAAGGACCACGAGCACTGTCATGTTCAGTGTTTGAAAATTATTGTTTCAAATATTTTGTCTGCTTTCTAGTTTCTAGTGTGAACAAGCAAGTTTATTCCTGTTGTACCATTATAGCCTAAAACATATATAATTTTCAAAATAGTTTATATTTCTTCTTTCTTGAGATGTAGACATCTTGTACTTCATTGTAAAAAGAATTGCTTATTTGGGGGTATTCTGGTCACATTCCTCATCCTAAAGAAACTTTTAATTTTGAAAGTCTAGCTAATTTCAGGTTTACAGCTACTTGAACATATATATCATCTAGTCAAGGCTATGGTTTTTCCAGTAGTCATATATGGATGTGAGAGTTGGACCATAAAGAAGGCTGAGCACCAAAGAATTGATGCTTTTGAACTGTGGTGTTGGAGAAGACTCTTGAGAGTCCCTTGGACTGCAAGGAGATCCAACTAGTTCATCCTAAAGGATCAGTCCTGGGTGTTCAATGGAAGGACTGATGCTGAAGCTGAGACTCCAAAACTATTGGCTGATACTGCAATACTGCTGTGAAGAACTGACTCATTGAAAAAGACCCTGATATTGGAGAAGATTGAAGGTAGGAGGAGAAGGGAATGACAGAGGATGAGATGGTTGGATGGCATGAGTTTGAGTAGACTCTGGGAGTTGGTGATGGACAGGGAAGCCTGGCATGCTGCAGTCCATGGAGTCTCAAAGTGTCAGACACAACTGAGCAACTGAACTGAACTGAATATATATACAATTAAAATCACATTTTTCCTGTATGTCAGCCACATTGTACAAGCTTGACTCATAGTACAGAGACTGTTGTTCAACTGTCTTTCTTACTTGGCTTTATAATTTTTCATTTTTACTCACTGATTATTTAAATATTTGTTTTAAATTATGAAATTCATGTTCTATAATGTTATTTTTCATCAATTATTTAAAATGAGTTGAGATGTGATTCATTTCAATTTTTATAAGAACTAAATATGTGCATAAAAAGAATGTGCATTTTCAGAAGTAGTTGCAGTTTTCCGTGGCTCAGTGGTAAAGCATATACTTGCCAGTGCAGGAGGCACAGATTCGATACCTGGGTTAGGAGGATCCCCCAGAGGAGAAAATGCAAAGCACTCTTTATCCTTGACTGGGAAATCCCATCTACAGAGGAGACTGGTGGGCTCCACTCATGGGGTTGCAAGAATTGGACAATATGTGCATAAAAAGAATGTGCATTTTCAGAAGTAGTTGCAGTTTTCCGTGGCTCAGTGGTAAAGCATATACTTGCCAGTGCAGGAGGCACAGATTCGATATCTGGGTTAGGAGGATCTCCCAGAGGAGAAAATGCAAAGCACTCTTTATCCTTGACTGGGAAATCCCATCTACAGAGGAGACTGGTGGGCTCCACTCATGGGGTTGCAAGAATTGGACACTACTGAGTGACTGAGCACACACATAGATGTCTATGCAAACAAGCTCAAACAAATTTGTTATTTAAATTAATTATTTTCTATATTTACTTACACATATCACACATATACATATTTTATGATTGTGTATACAGAGATAAATCACTAGAGATAATATAGTGATGCGTAATATCATTTCTACATACTAGTTGTAAAGAACCCACCTACCAATGCAGGAAGCATAAGAGATGCAGGTTCAATCCCTGGGTCAGAAAGGTCCCTTGGAGGAGAAAATGCAACCCACTCCAGTGTTCTTGGCTAGAGAATTCCACAGATGGAGGAGCCTGGCAGAGTGCAGTCCCTGGGAACTTATTGAAAGTGAAAGTCGCTCAACTGCGTCTGACTCTTTGTGACCTCATGGGCTTACAGTCCAGGGAATTCTCCAGGCCAGAATTCTGGAGTGGGTAGCCTTTCCCTTCTCCAGGGGATCCTCCCAACTCAGGGATTAAACCCAGGTCTCCCACATTGCAGGCAGATTCTTGACCAGCTGAGCCACAAGGGAAATCCAAGAATACTGGAGTGGGTAGCCTATACTTTCTCCAGCAAATCTGCCCGACCCAGGGATCGAATCGGGGTCTCCTGCGTTGTAGGCAGCTTCTTTACCAAGTGAGCTATTAGGGAAGCCCTTGGGACTTATTAGTTGATGCCTTTATTTTATTGATACTGACTTATTTTGATTTTTTAAAATTCAGTCTGAATTACTGGCCTAGCAATTTTCAGTTTTTCTGATGTTGAAATATTTCCATCAGAAGCTATGATTTTGCCTCTATCTACAGTCAAATTGTAGTTGAGTTGGAGTTGGTGATGGACAGGGAAGCCTGGTATGCTGCAGTTCGTGGGGTCACAAAGAGTCGGATAGGACTGAGGGACTGAACTGAACTGAACTGGACAGTTAAATGGAATCTCACAAGCTTTGAAATGAAATTAGCCACTTAAAAGTGGCACTATTATTTTATAATAATGAAATAATTATTTCATTATTTCTCTGATTATTTTTCCTTTCCTTCCATGAAATATTTTGGAGTTTGTTCCTGTAGGTTTCAAATATAACTGGATTTTTCTTCTAAGTTTGAATACTTTATTTCAGAGAACACAATAGATAACAATTATATTCATGTTGTGTTTTTACCTAACAAATTACAGAGGCATACCAACTATTCAATCAGTAATACAACACTATGAAATAGCTAAGGCAGATAAAATTAAATTATTGTTAATGAAACTGTGAGGCAGAAAGTTAGAGAATACTAAGCAACATGAAAGTGAAACTCGCCTAGTCGTGTTCGACTCTTTGTGACCCCATGGACTATATAGTCCATGGAATTCTCTAGGACAGAATCCTTTCCTTCCTCCAGGGTATCTTCCCAACCCAGGGATTGAACCTTGGTTTCCCGCATTGCGGGCAGATTCTTTACCAGTTGAGCCTTAAGGGAAACCCAAGAATACTGGAGTGGGTAGCCTATCCCTTCTTCACTGTATCTTCCCGACCCAAGAATCGAACCTGGGTCTCCTGCATTGCAGGCAGATTATTTACCAACTGAGTTATGAGGGAAGTAAGCAACATGACTAGGATTTAAATGCAGTTATTTTCACCCTAAACTTGGATTTTTCTTTCTTTCCAGTATGAATAGCATAATTCAAATGTTACACTTTTCTTTCATACTTATATATAGAAAACATGATTGACTGACACAGCTTCTAACATGCAATGTTGTAATACCAATACATACAGATTCATATTCTCCGTCTTCTGTTCAATGTTAATAAGTGCCCCCCACCACTTCCTCATGGTCTTTTAATGTTCGTAGGCAAGAGAGCATGACTCTGAATTATTAGAATCTCATGCTGTATTGCACTTATTATGAATTATATTTATTAAAATTAACTAAAGCGTGAGAAAAGTTTTTATTTATACAACTATAATTATTTTCAACTCTATAAATGTTAAGATTTTTAAGTATCCTTCAAAGAATTTGGATATTTAGAAATAATAGACTTTTAGGTTTGTTAAGCAAAAACTCTTAGAGCAAGAACTTATTTCAATCACTTTCATTTCTGGTCTATTATCTGAAGAAATCACCAATAGCATTTTGTTTGTTCTCTAAAATGCTGAATGTGTTAATTACAAATCACCTACATAAGGTAAAATAATGTTGACTGTGTTTTGAAAAGTTTAGTTATGTGGGTCTTGTGGAATTTTAGAAAAAATAGAAATATGTTGTAGTGAAATGTACATTGATCTTATGGTCCAGGCCTTGGCTTTAGGTGTAGCTTTACCAATGTGACTAGATGACCTTAAGCTTTATTTACTCATAGGTAAGATTTATTTTGGAGAAGGAAATGGCAACCCATTCCAATATTCTTGTCTGGGAAACCCCATGGACAGAGGAGCCTGGCCAGCTACAATCCATGGGGTTGCAAAAGAGTCGGATACAGCTTAACGGCAACAACAGCAAGGTTATTTACTAGGTTTCATTTACTCATAGGTAAGATTTCCAAATCTAACTAGGATAAACATTTATAAATAAGTATTAAAATAAAAGCAACACATCCAATCAATAGAAATGTTGGTATCTTTTGCTTTACACAGCCGTCTTGATCTTGGCATTACCATATACCACTCAATGTATAGTGTAGAAGATACTGATGCGACTTCAAGAGTGCCAGCAAGTTTCCCATGTCAACCTACGCTTTCAGCCGGTGTCACCTGATGACTAGTAGTCATTAGAGTTTCATCTTTTTGTCTTATATTTGCTTCCAAGTTAAAATGCAATTAAATAGAGAATGTTCAGTTCAGTTCAGTCACTCAGTCGTGTCCGACTCTTTGCAACCCCATGAATCGCAGCATGCCAGGCCTCCCTGTCCATCACCCACTCCCGGAGTTCACTCAGACACATGCCCATCGAGTTAAAATGCAATTAAACAGAAAATGTTAAGCTATTATAAATCATTTATGCCACTCTGTGAAGGCAGAAAAAGAGAAATCTATTTTTGAGGAAGAAGTGATCTACTTTGAATCTTATTGCCCCCAAGCTGGAACATTTGTATTGAGATTAGATATCATGTTAAAGACTTTTTTTTGGTCTTAGGTTATAAGAAACTTATTAAGAGGAAAAATTTGACAAAAAACTTCACAACAAATAATGACTCTGTAAATTGAATGGCACTGAAAAAATTAACCTTAATAAAAGCTATGCATGCATGCTAAGTCATGTCAGTCATGTCCAACTCTTTGCGACGCCATGGACTGTAGCCCACCAGGCTCCTCTGTTCACAGGGTTCTCCAGGCAAGAACACTGGAGTGGGTTGCCATTCCATCCTCCAGGGGATCCTCCCCACCCAGGTACCTAACCCACATCTCTTATGTCTCTTGCCTTGGCAGGCAGGTTCTTTACCAGCACCACCTGGGAAGAGCCCCAAATAAAAGATATATTTGACATCAAAACTACATCATAGAAAAGAGTGCAAAAATCATATTAATATTTGGATGTTATAAGAACATCCCTGTGATATGGAAAAAAGTTCCTCTTAAAGTAAGGTTCATATGTCAAAACATGACAGGCATCCTTTGGGACAATCTGTGAACAAATTACTTTGATTCACAAGAATGGGATGTCCCACGACCAGGGGCAAAGGATGGGACAAAGTCAGGAAAGAGAGCCAGCGAAATATGCAGTCATTTCTGGAGGAAATCTTGCTGCTGAAGGAATTGAAAAATTTCACATTTGGCACCAAATGTAAAAGAAACAGCAACAGAACATAAATGCTTGTGTGTGTTTATGTGGAGAGAAGGCAATAGCACCCCACTCCAGTATTCTTGCCTAGAGAATCCCAGAGACAGAGGAGCCTAGTGGGCTGCCGTCTATGGGGTCACACAGAGTCGAACATGACTGAAGCGACTTAGCAGCAGCAGCAGCAGTGAATAGTGAAAGGTACTCAGTCATGTCCAACACTTTGTGACTGTACAGTCCATGGAATTCTTCAGGTCAGAGCATTGGAGTGGGTAGCCTTTCTCTTCCCAACCTAGGGATCAAACCCAGGTCTTCCGCATTGCAGGCGGATTCTTTATCAGCTGAGCCACAAGAGAAGCCCAAGAATACTGGAGTGGGTAGCCTATCCCTTCTCCAGCAGATCTTCCCAACCCAAAAATCAAACTGGGCTCTCTTGCATTTCAGGCGGATTCTTTACCAACCGAGCTATCAGGGAATATTAGGTATTTAATATTCCTATGTGGATGTAGGGGGGCTTTATCAGAAAACTAGAGAGATGATGGGCCAGGATATAGAGAGGAAATGAAGCTTACAGTTTGATGGTACTAAATCAAAAAGTCAGTTTTTGTTCAGTCAGTGGAGATCCTAAAATGCTCCTTTGTTCTCTGTATGCATATTTTAATTATAATGATACTATTACTAATTTAATAATATTAACAGCAATAGCATTACATATTTAATCAAAAGAAAACAAACGCAATGGTGTACCATTCAGATTGCAAACCTGAAACTTGCCTATATCTTAGAAATATTGTTTGCCTCTTCTTCCACTACCCAATATAAATCACTGAGTTCTGTGTTGAATATTTATTTAGTTTTGCTTATTATATCTTAAGTATATATTAACATTCATCTCTATGAATTCCATATAATGGTACAATATTGCATGGATAGAGGCTCATTTCCCTTCAGTTCAGTTCAGTTCAGTTCAGTCGCTCAGTCGTGTCCGACTCTTTGCGACCCCATGAATCGCAGCACGCCAGGCCTCCCTGTCCATCACCATCTCCCGGAGTTCACCCAGACTCACGTCCATCGAGTTCGTGATGCCATCCAGCCATCTCATCATTTCCCTTAACGTTATGTTTTTTGAGTTTCAAACACAGTATACGCGCAGTGATAACTGTGGCTTATTTATGTCTTTGGTATATACTATTCCACTGTGAGGAGGGCATGGGAACTCACTCCAGTACTCTTGCCTGGAGAATCCCAACGGGCTGCAGTCCATAGCGTCTCACAGGGTTGGACATGGTTGAAGCAACTTAGCACACACACATGCGCATTCCACTGCATGAATACATCAGGATTTGTTTATTCATTCTGAACTTGAAGAACTCTTGTATTGTTTTCAGTTTTAACCTATTTCTCTTATAAGTTATTGTATATTATTTAATATGGTTTCCTGTGCTATACAATAGGTCCTTGTTATTTTTTAAATTAACCTATTTATCTTAATTGGAAGATAATTATTTTACAAACTTGTGATGATTTTTGCCATACATCAACATGAATCAGCCGCAGGAATAATATCCTCCCCATCCTGAACACCCCTCCCATTCTCCCTACCCAATCCCTCTGGGTTGTCCCAGAGCACTGATATAGTGAAAATGTTTATTAATTTTATACATAGTAGTTTATCTGCTAATCCCAAATTCCTACTTTATTCCTCCATCCACTGTTTCTCCTTTGGTAACTACAAATTAGTTTTCTACCTCTGTGAGTCTATTTCTACTTTTGAACTACATTCATTGTATTACTTTTTTTTTTTAAGATTCCACATATAAGTGATATCATATGATACCTGTCTTTTTCTGTCTGACTTACTATGCTTAATATGATGATCTCTAGGTCCATCCATAGCCTCAAACATTATGCAAAGTGATAAATTCTTATGGCTGTATATTTGTCTTTCAAATGACACTTCTCTCTTGATCCTGTCTGTTTAGATAAGGAAATCCAATTAGGCAGGGCTAAACAGAGTCCATCTAATAACTGCTTTTATCATAAATGAATAGTATTTTGTTCCTTAATTAATTTTATGTTGCCATATATGTTCATCTTTTAGCAGTTTTTCTTCAATTGGCTATTAATTTAGAAGGGTATTTCCCCACAAAACTTGTAACATTAATGTTATTTCTTTCATTTTTGGGTAAAGTTGTTGCTACATTTGTAATTTACTCTGTTGTAGGAGTAAAGTGAAGTTCTCATTCTTTTTCAAAATTGCTGATATGAAAGGATGATGTTACACTACCAGACTCATGTTTTGACTCATTCTTCTTATCATAGTAAAGCAAAACAAAAATAAAGGCACTGACGGATAAGAGGAAATGGTACGGTTGCAGTTTCCTTGATCACATGGGAGTCATTGTCCTTTTTCTGATTTTTCGACTTTCCTTAGACTTATGGGTTGTAACTTACTGTTCACTTAAATTTTACCAGTAAGGCTCTTTAATTCGTAGGAAAAATCCTTGGAATTCTAAAGAGGATTAAACAGTAAGATTATTTAAGAGTATAAAACACCACTCTGGTGCAGGAATATTTATTGATTAAAAAAAGTTGTAAGCAAATGTATTAGTGGATTTGTTTTGAAGACCTGAACTTTAGGAATTGGCTTTAGGTAATGTGGCCATGAAGTCTGTCAATCAAGGAGGGACACTATTGGGAGTAAAATGAGTTATTACTTTGAACTTGGACACTTTATTCCAAGAAACTAAAATATATGGTTATACTTTTTTAAGAGGTTATTCTTTTTGACCTCACATGCTTTAAAGGAAGTCATTTGTTTTCAGTACACAGCACAATGCCTGTGGAATAGAAGGTAGTTAAACATTTGTTGAAAAAAAGTACTGAATGTTTCCACAGGATTCAGAAATTCTGCTGCTGCTGCTAAGTCACTTCAGTAGTGTCCAACTCTGTGCAACCCCATAGACGGCAGCCCATCAGGATCCCCCGTCCCTGGGATTCTTCAGGCAAGAACATGAAGTGGGTTTCCATTTCCTTCTTCAATGCATGAAAGTGAAAAGTGAAAGTGAAGTCGCTCAGTTGTGTCTGACTCTTAGTGATCCCATGGACCACAGCCTACCAGGCTCCTCCGTCCATGCGATTTTCCAGGCAAGAGTACTGGAGTGGGGTGCCATTGCCTTCTCCTCAGAAATCCTATGCATATCCAAAAGAAATGAGAACAGTGACTCAAACAGGTATTTGCATACCCATGATCATAGGAGCACTATTCACAATAGTCAGACAGTAGAAGTAACCTTGGTTTTACGAACTGTGAGCTTGGCTCCTCCCCAAATGACACGTATTGAATCCCTTAACCTTCTGTGTGCCTGTATGTGAAGATGAATCCTCTAAGGAGGATGACTAAGGTTAATAGAGGCCATAAATGTGGGACCCTAATCCAATAGGATTCATGAATATGTGTGTATGTGTGTGTGTGTGTGTGTGTGTGTATATATATGTATACATATATATATATATATATATATATATGGAGAGAGAGAGAGACAGAGAGACAGAGAAGCTTTCTCCCTGTTTCCCCATGCATAATCTGAGGAAAGGATACATGAGGCATCACAAGAAGGTAGCCATCTTTGAGCCAGGAAGAGAGCTCTCTTCAGAAACTGAATAGGCCAGCACCTTGATCTCAGACTTCCATCTTCTAGAACTGTGAAAAAATAAATTTCTGTGTGGCTACCCACTCAATCTAAGATATTTATTTATACTTTAACAATTACTTTAAAAAGCGGAGGTGACTTTCAACAGGCCGATGTGTTGAGAATAGAAGACTTTTGAGGTGTCTGTATAAAAAAGCCTAGATTACCTTGAAGGGACTGTTCATAGAAATATGGACATCAAAGACAATTCTGTTGAGGGCTTATGGAAAAAAGAAGATAGCCATAGAGAAAGCCTCTATAATTTTAGAAAATACATATATCATCATGAAGAAATATGAACATTAAAGGCCTTTTTTTTTTGGTGAGGTTTCAGATGGAAATGAGTAATAGGTTATTGAAAACTGGAGGAAAGGTGACCCTTGATATAAAGTGGCTATGAACTTGGCTGATTCTGTTCTACTATTATATAGAAGGTAAAACTTGCAAAACAGGAGATTGGATGTTTAGCTAAGACTATTTCTAAGCAAAATGTTATAGAAACAATTTGGTTTGTCCTTACAACTTGCAGAAAAAGTGACAAGAAAAAAATAAATTGAAGAAATTCTGTGTCAAAAAGAACAAGAACATAAAGATTTGAAAATTTCTTAAAGTATTAAAGTTATAAAAAATTGAGAAAGTGTGTTATGAAAGCATTAAGAGTGTGACTGAACATCCATTTGATAAGGAGATTTGTATGAATGTGAACTGGAAATTTACTCAGCTGTGTCAGCAGAAGCCAGGGGTAGGGATGGGATTATACCAGCAGAAACACTGTTAGGTGGGAACAGAGGAAACAGGGACAAAATGAAGGCAGGTTGCTAATATACTTCATCCTTCAAAAAAGAGAAGAATGACCCAGAAGGTGATTTAGAGATCTACAGAGCTGTCACTGCCACCACTGGCCCAGGGAGCAAGCTTGCTTCGGTCTCAATTTCAGAGGGCAAGGCCTTTGACGGCAGTTTTAAAAGAGGGGCTGCCCTGAAGAGTACTGGGGGACATTGCTGCTGCCCCTGTGGGCCTGGAGAGCAGACCATGGGACAAAAAAGATTATTCTCCAGCCTTAAAATCAGTTGAATCTTAATCAAATAAATCTTAGTGAACCTAAATCCTAGAAGCAGCAAGTGATCCATTTGAAGGATTGTAATCTGATTAGATAGACAGGTAAAATTTCCCTCTGCTATAAGAAGGGAATACAGTAAGCTTGCCAGATAGGAACGAGTTCTACTGAAAGAGCAAGTTTTTAAGTCCTTTTGTATTGTAAGTCCTAGATAGATATCCAACTAACACAATGGGCTGTACATTTCTGTCCTGTAATGAGTTTATAATGTTTTTTACACAAATAATACTAAAAACAAATACAAAAAAATGTTTAATTTTACAGTTAAGTACTTTGAAAAGTACAGTAGTACAGTACAACAACTGGCATACAGGAGAGAGCATGGAGTGAACAAGCAAGAAGAGTTCCTGACTGGAGGTGGCAGAGGGGATGGGAGATGGTAGAGCTGAAGGATCCTTAGCAACAGAAGACAGAGGGCAAGCTTCAATTTCACTCATGCCTGACGTTGATGGCACAGGTTCTGGTTCCTTGGTGGAACCAGATGCATGCTCACATCTTTGGAAATTTGCAACTTGAATGTTTGTATGTAGGGGACTTACTGTACAGAATTTGTATGTAGGGGCCTTATTGTACAGAAAAGGAGATGTTCTTTTCTGACTGAAATGTACTCAGTCCTGGTATTGCTGAGAAAAATGAAAAAACTGTTTTTATGGAAAAAAATTTTTTTTTCTTTAAGTGGAATTTAACTTGTTAGGTTTTGGATTTGCATAGGATCCTTTTCTTCCTGAATTGTTACATATCCAAATATTTTTATGATTTGTCTCCCTGGTTTTACTGTTAACAAATACAAATCACGTGTTCATGCCTACTATCCATAAGACAGAGAGGGGCAAGTAGGCCATCTGCCTGGTAAACGGAGAAATAATAACTGGAGAAAGGCACTCCAGTAACTCAATGGGTTTGGAAGGAAAGGAGATGGACTTGTGAGATCATCTGTCATATATCACTGATCAACCCTATCAATCCATTACATTTAAATGAATGATTAGTATTCACGATCTTACATATAGAGTCTTATAAGGTTATACAATTGAAAAGATCACAACACAGTGGCAATTTGTTAAGTACTATCAAGTAACTTCTCAACTTGGCTCGTTATCCACTGGTCTCAACTCACTCCAAATAATTATAATCTCTTTATAGTCTAGCAAGTAACTTCTGAACCACGTTCATTACCATCATATTGTATCCCCTCCACATTTTGAAAGCATGTATGTTTCTAGCGTTAACCTACTCCAGTGTTCTTGACTGGGAAATCACACAGACAGGAGCCTGTTGGGCTACAGCCCATAGGGTCTCAAAGTGTCAGACACAACTGAGCACACATGTGCTGTGTAATCCTGTGGCTTAAATCCATTTCGTGACTTAACCAATATCTTAGGACTGAGACTAGTACCCTGCATGGACTGCACTTTCTCCACCTTCTAAACTTCATGTTGTATAACTTAACTTTTTCCCATTCCCTGATCTTTCAGTTTGTCATAGTCTCATAACAGAATACTTACATGTGAAGTTCATATTCTCAGTAGAGTTTTCTCCCTCTTTCTTTGCTTATTTAATTTCTTTCTCATCCTTCAGATTTCATGTCAAGGGTTGCTTTCAAAGGCATCTTATCTNGTATAACTTAACTTTTTCCCATTCCCTGATCTTTCAGTTTGTCATAGTCTCATAACAGAATACTTACATGTGAAGTTCATATTCTCAGTAGAGTTTTCTCCCTCTTTCTTTGCTTATTTAATTTCTTTCTCATCCTTCAGATTTCATGTCAAGGGTTGCTTTCAAAGGCATCTTATCTTAGTCCTAAACTATAGGACTAAGACTGTTTACTAATCATGTATAGTCTATAAACTGGAATTGAAATTGCCTTATTTTTTGTAAGATGTTTAATATATAATGGATACTCAGTAATCTATTGCTAAATGAATACCCAAGCCAAAAAAGAAAGTGCATTCCAGTGCTTATTATTATGCTATATCTAGTGCAGAGTACTTCCCCAGAATAATAAAAATGAAGGCAAGTGGAAATCTAAAATAGTTTATCAATCCCATATTAAAACTTGGGATAAAATACCACATTCTCATTATTTCATAGTCTTATTTTAATCTGTTATCATATATCAATGGTATAGAATCTATAAAAACAAGATCCCTTTCAAGTTACATAAGAATGTTTATGTAATAGCATGATTTACAGGGGCATTGCAATATAATTTATTGGACAACAATCTGTATACTACCTGAGGTATTTTAGCTATTAACTGATTATTTTATATTTGTGACGTATCTGAAAATAATTATGGTTGAAATTACCTTATTTCCTAGATAAAAATCAAAATACATTCTTGAGAACATCATCGAGTGTTCATAAATGTTTTTTTTGCTCAATGTATCTGCCTCAGTGGGATAGAAAAATAGAAGGAGTGAAAGAACTTTAAATTGTACTGTCCTTTTGTCGTTAAATGTTATTTTAATATGCCCCTCCCTTACTTGTGTCTCATAAGTATAGACATAGAAAAGCTTTAGGTTTGTTTGTTTGTTTTTTTTTTAATTTTAATTTTTACTTTATTTTACTTTACAATACTGTATTGGTTTTGCCATATATTGACATGAATCCGCCTTGGGTGTACATGAGTTCCCAATCATGAACCCCCCCTCCCAACTCCCACCCCATATCATCTCTCTGGATCATCCCCGTGCACCAGCCCCAAGCATCCTGTATCCTGTATCGACCATAGACTGGCGCTTCATTTCTTACATGATAGTATACATGTTTCCATGCCATTCTCCCA
>SJYX01012283.1:31862-47921 GCA_006410675.1 Oreotragus oreotragus | reverse complement strand
TTAAATTTTTCAAAAAGCCAGAATATTACAACAGTATTCATTTGTTTTGTATCAAAACAAAGATTGTTTTTATTTAAACTGAATTGTGTGTGAAAAATATATATAGTGTCCCTTGGTAAGGAAAAAGCTATGTAATTTTCAAATCTAGTAACAAGCTGTGTCACCCATTTGAAAAATGTGTCATTTCTATGATGAGTCTATGTCAGCACAAGGTGTCAGATGGGTAGCTCTAGGGAGTGAAATACTGTTTGTCCACCTACTTTATATCCTATTTTTGATCTTTAAAAACAGACTGAAGTGATATGCACATGTTATGATTCTGATACCTCTCCTTATATGCACTTCTTAATTTTAGAAGGATATAAAAACAGAAAACTTTATATCAGCAGCAGCAGCAGTGCCTCTACAAATGCTACAGGGAAATATTAAAAATAAAATAAAATAAAAATCTGGACTTCTTATACAAAGCCTTTATTTCCCAGACATTTACATTTCTTCTGTTTTGCCTAGAGATAACAGATGGCTAGATGGTGATTTGGGATGCTAATTAAGCTGCTGAGTTTTTCAGCTAACCTTAGGTAGACACAGTCCTTTGAGGGCTGATTACCACTATGCCATTTTAAAATGCTAGCAGATAACCATTAAACACCCTTTCATAATGAGCTTTTTATAAACAATAAAACCAAGATTAGCTCTAGAATAAAAAAATGTCTATCAGCAAGATAGTAATGAAATGTGCTATAGCATTATGAGTGATTTTCAAGTTTATTTAAGCTCCAGAACTAGTAGGTAAAAAAACAAAACAAAACAAAAAACACCTAGTATGTAGTATTTTTATGTGATTCAGACTCTCTATAATATGGTAACATATTGATGTCCACTGGCAGTGGACAGACTCTCCAGGGGAAGAGTTAAGAGATGGGAAAATTGAGCTTAACTTAGTTATCTTGAATACAACATTAAAAGCTGGAGGGAAAGAACGTGCACATTATTTTTGGTAGGATGTGTTAAGAAAGAACTAGGATTAGATTCGTGAATAGATAATGATATTTTATACAAGGGAACATTTCTATTCAATTAGAGTTTTCAATTTATTAATATATCACCAGGATTGTAAATTATATTTATATCAATATTTATTATATAGCAACTTAATTTTGTTAATTGATCAAAATATCCATGTTATATATGGGAAACATACTTAATTCAAAAATTGCTACTTAATGGAATATACTGCCTTTTTGTGAGCCCAAAACAATACTTTTAATACATATGAATAATTTTTTTAAGGATTGTGATAAAATTATTTAAAATTTAAGTTTGAACTCAGATCTGAAATATTATATATGCAGAGTTTTTGCAAAGTTAACACTGAAAGTAAGCCTGATATCCTAATCACTGCTGAACTTAGTTGCAGTATAAAATGACTTCAAGTCTGCCATACAACGTAGTATCTGTCCAGAAACAAAAGCAGAGTAAAGAAGTTAAGAGCAAACCTTTTGGAATTAAAATCCCTGGTTCAAATTCTGTTTCTACCATTTATCATCTGTATGAAATTGTTCAAATTCTGTAACCCACGTTAACTTCACTGTCCTCAAGTGACTTAACTCTATATGGCCTCTGTGAAAACTAAATAAGACAATTCACATTAAATACTTAGCACTCAGCCTAAAACAGGGTAAATACTCTATTGATGATTCTAGGTATTATTATTGTCATCATCATTTTTGGAGATATGTGAGAGGTAAAATTTTGTGTAAATGTAATATGTGTTCTAATAGCAAGCACAGATTAGAAAAATAATAATATTTTTTTACAGAAAAAATTCCTCTGATGATTTATATATTTAAGTTTACATGTTTGGTGGTGGTGGTCAAGAAAAATTAAAAAGAATTAGAAAAATTTAAATATACATTAACTGGATTTGAATTAGGAAAAATCTTTCTTCTCAGTATACCTAGAAAACTGGCTATGTTTTAGTAAAATTGCATCAGATATACTGTGTTTCCAATATATGGAAAATTTTTGTGGAAAGTTGTGTTTTAATTTCTATTTCCCACCTTTGTTAATATGTTCTCCTTCTAATATTTGTGTTTCTATGTCAAGTATAGTTTAAGCAATATCTACTGAAGCAGAAACCTCTGGGATCAAATAGTGTTGATAAATAATTTGTCTTTTTATAACTTTGGAATAAATTCATAAAAATTAGAATATCGGGGATTCAGTTCTGCTTAGTACCAGTATTTTGTCTGCGGAGTTTAAAAGAGAATTTGTCTTCCGGTGTGTCATCTTTTATATGACAATATATAAATCATATATATGTAAGTATGCAAATATGTTAAATACATTAATATGTTTCCTATTTTAAGTTAAACTAGTATATGCTACCACAAGAATTTCATTATTTCAAGTAAAATTTCACGTGATCTCATTTTGTTTTCCATAGGATTATTACCTGTGTTCTATTTTACAGATTAGATTTCTCTCAGAGGTGTAGCTTCAATTTGAAGATCACTGCTGCTCAGAGGTGGAGAAGGCAATGGCGCCCCACTCCAGTACTCTTGCCTGGAAAATCCCATGGATGGATGAGTCTGGTAGGCTGCAGTCCATGGGGTTGCTAAGAGTCGGACATGACTGAGCGACTTCCCTTTCACTTTTCACTTTCATGCATTGGAGAAGGAAATGGCAACCCACTCCAGTGTTCTTGCCTAGAGAATCCCAGGGATGGGGGAGCCTGGTGGGCTGCCGTCTATGGGGCTGCACAGAGTTGGACATGACTGAAGCGACTTAGCAGCAGCAGCAGCAGCATATGCTCAGAGGAGCTAAATGACTTGTCCCAAGAAACACAGTAAATTACGGGCAGATCCACAATGACAGTTCAAATATTTTTAGTTCCAATGTAATGTACTTTCTACCACCTGTTGTTCGTTTATTGTGTGTGTGTGTGTTCTCGCGCATGTGTGCATTCTCACAAGGGATGTATTTCAAGTCTCTTAACTGGTGTACATTTGTCATACTATTATATTGTGAAATCATTTTCGTGAATATCCTAAAGCTTGAGAAGATTGCCCACCTTCTCTTTATGAGTCACTTGATTACTCTCTATGCACCATCCACACGTCTTGATATTTGTCTACTTTGATGACAAGAAATTTACTAATTTACTTCCTTTAATAAAGAGAAACATTAAAAATAAATAGCCACAGACTGATATTCATTTAATCCAGGATTCTGAGTTAGCTAGTAACACCAAGAAACAATTGAAGAGTATGGTGTTTTTTTTAGCAAAATATTCAAAGCTCTTTAATTTCAACTTTTTATGAAATTAGCATAATATGAATTTATCTTATCTCTGTTGCCTTGTGTTGTGACTGTATTTATAATAAGAATGTATGAAATGCTTATAAATAAATGACTGCTTACTTTGGCTTATTTTAAAATGGCTTTTACCATTTTAAAAAGCACCCTCCCAGTAAGTTAGACCTGAGGTTTGGTGAATAAGACAATTAGTAAGACTTAATCTTCTAAAAGTCTTCTTCTGACTTTTAGGGCCTTAGTGCAGCTGAGGAGATTTAGACCTGTTTTTGTGATGAAATGACTTAGGAAAATTAATGAGGAGTGTAGTAAATTTGGCATTAGGAACACTAATTAGTAGACTGCCATACCAGAGAAGATAAGATTCAAACTGTGTCTGTGGTTGTGCAATGAAAAAAGAAGGATCATATTAAGGATCATTTGAGATACATTTTAATCTGGCTCATTAATATTTAGTTAAGCTGTGTTTATTTCTTGCTTGTCTGTTCCCTGAGAAGGACATATAGTCTAGCTTTTCCCCCTATATTACAAAAATAATAATAATAACCATTAGATATAAAGGAAAATATATGGCTGATTTCCAATTGTTTTATTTTTTATTTTTAATTTCAATGATTCCAGACTTACATTAAAATTGTAACAGTATAGACACTCATAATTCCCAAATATTTGCCAAATTTATGCTTTATCACATTTACATTATCATTTTACTCCTGACACACACATACAAACACAAACCCATGTATAGACACACACATTTTTTTTTTTGAGAACTTTTTGAGTGTGAAGTGTAGATATGTTGTCCCTTTCCCCATAAATGGCCTTCCCTGGTGGCTCAGATGGCAAAGAATCCACCTGCAATGCAGGATATCAGAGTTTGATCCCTGGGTAGAGAAGATGCTCTGGAGAAGGAAATGGCTACCTACTCCAATATTCTTTCCTGGAAAATTCCATATAATTACTTCTCTGTGTGTTTCCTTAAAACTAGGACAGTATCACACAGGGAGCTCTACTCAATACTCTGTAATGGCCTATATAGGAAAAGGATCAACAAAATGGCTAGATGTGTGTGTGTGTGTGTGTACACATATATATACACAGCTGATTCACTTTGCTGTACATAAGAAACTAACACAACATTGTAAATCAACTATACTCCAAAAAAAAAGGACAGCATCCTACCTAACTGCATACAGTCATCATTGTCAGGATCAGCCCAACAACGAACCGACCTGAGGGAATGGTGCCACAGAATAAAGAAAAATAAGAATCAGAAATAAAGTGGGGATCAGGGGGCTGATGCCATTCGCAGGCAAAAGCCCAGTTCCTAATCCTAGCATGCCTTTTATTGTTAACTTCTACTTCCTTATTTCTGCTCTAGCTATATCTGTTCTTTACAATCTCAGATGGGGGTTAAACTAGCTATATCTGTTCTTTACAATCTCAGATGGGGGATAAAAAAGGCCTGAAGGTTTGACATTCAGGACTGTGCATTGTATATCTTTATCCCCCATCTCAGATTGTAAAGAACAGGTATAGCTAGAGCAGGAATAAGGAAGTAGAAGGAATAAGGAAGTAGAAGTTAACAATAAAAGACATGCAAGGATTTCATGACTTTGTTTAGCCCTTTGGCTAGTGACCTGGCGAAGGAAATGGCAACCTACTCCAGTATTCCTGCCTGGAGAATCCCAGGGACGGAGGAGCCTGGTAGGCTGCAGTCCATGGGGGTCACAAAGAGTCGGACACGACTGAGCGACTTCACTTCACTTTTGGCTAGTAACACCCTTTCTCAGCAACTACCTCAAGGCTCTGGTTATGGGAACAGTCAGTAATGGTTTTCCATCAGTCACATCAGTACTTCAACATCTTCTTTTCAAGATGTCTTTCCACGATGTACTTTTTACTGCTCCCTGCCCTTCGCCTGGGGGTGATGAGAAAGTCATTCTTATTTTCAAAGAAGCCCCGTTAATTATAGCACAGGCCTGCTGCTGCTGCTGCTAAGTCACTTCAGTCATGTCTGACTCTGTGTGACCCCATAGACGGCAGCCCACCAGGCTCCCCCATCCCTGGGATTCTCCAGGCAAGAACACTNTCCAGTATTCCTGCCTGGAGAATCCCAGGGACGGAGGAGCCTGGTAGGCTGCAGTCCATGGGGGTCACAAAGAGTCGGACACGACTGAGCGACTTCACTTCACTTTTGGCTAGTAACACCCTTTCTCAGCAACTCCCTCAAGGCTCTGGTTATGGGAACAGTCAGTAATGGTTTTCCATCAGTCACATCAGTACTTCAACATCTTCTTTTCAAGATGTCTTTCCACGATGTACTTTTTACTGCTCCCTGCCCTTCGCCTGGGGGTGATGAGAAAGTCATTCTTATTTTCAAAGAAGCCCCGTTAATTATAGCACAGGCCTGCTGCTGCTGCTGCTAAGTCACTTCAGTCATGTCTGACTCTGTGTGACCCCATAGACGGCAGCCCACCAGGCTCCCCCATCCCTGGGATTCTCCAGGCAAGAACACTGGAGTGGGTTGCCATTTCCTTCTCCAGTGCATGAAAGAGAAAAGTGAAAGTGAAGTCTCTCAGTCTGTCTGACTGTTAGCGACCCCATGGACTGCAGCCCACCAGGCTACCCCATTCATTGGATTTTCCAGGCAAGAGTACTGGGGTGGGGTGCCATTGCCTTCCCCAGCACAGGCCTATGCATAGCATATTCCCTACAGTCAAAATTCCTCCTGTTTCTGTGTTTCCAATCCAGTCTTCAGCCACTTAATAGTCATTCCCAGGACAAGCACTTTGTAATCATCTTTTACTGTGCTTACCCATTTATTTACCATTTCATAAATTGTATTTCCAAGCATAAGCGTCTACATAACTTCCAGCAAATGATGCCTGGCACTAAATAGGATGCTAACCACACCTAACACATTCCACAGAAAAAAAATCTACCTTGACAAGTAGAGTCTCTGAGCTCTCCATCCAAAACAATGACATGAAACCAATAGTCATCTGGCCAGAAATGACGCTTCAGCCTTCATGAGTCTCATCTGTCTTAAGGAGGAACACCTCTCCCATACCAACGTCCATGAAGAGAAACTATGCTAAAGCCTGTGTCCTTGAGCACAAAAATGACAAGTAAGAAAGGTGATTTAGTCAATGCAAGTCTAACTTCTGCCAATAGGAAGAAGTTTCTTGTAGATGAGAGTATGGTAAATCTACTTCATTTTTATTCTCTCTCTCCTTCCACTCACCCCCAAACTTGAGAATTTTTTTCATAATAAAACCAAAGGAAAATATTGCAAATACAAACAGTAATGCTCTCTTAAAGAAAGCGCCTTTAAAAACACGAGTACAAAATATAGTTATTTACATATATATAAAGCACATATTCTCAATAATCTGTAACATGCATAATTATAGCGTAATTATGTACCTTATATAAATGTATTCTTCAGTAACAGAATATGTATCTTTCTCTATTTAACCACGATATAACTATTCACATAATTTATACAGGATACAGTCTAAACACTGTGTAGCTTGAATAATTGTACACTAAGCATGTACTTTACACAAATATTTTCCACTGGTAAAACACCTTTCCCATATAAAAATGAGTGTAATGCCCTTTCTCATAAAATTATGCATAAATTGTTTGTTTTTTAGGAGAGGGTACCTTTATTGCAGGAAAGGGGGATCCCTTCCAGGGCCCAAAACTGGGCTCTTGTCTAACGCTAGGACATGAATTGTCCGAAGAGACACATGTGCTGACAAGGCAAGAGACTTTATTGGGAAAGGGCACGCGGGTGGAGAGCAGTAGGGTAAGGGAACCCAGGAGAGCTGCTCTGCCTTGTGGCTTGCAGTCTCAGGTTTTATTGTGATGGGATTAGTTTCTGGGTGGTCTTGCCCAATCACTCTAATTCAGTGTCTTTCCTGGTGGGGCACGCATCGCTCAACCAAAATGGATGCTAGTGAGAGGGATTCCAGGAAGTGGATGGACATGTGATGTCTCCTTTAGACCTTTCCCGAACTCTTCCGGTTGGTGGTGGCTTATTAGTTCCGTATTCCTTATCAGGATCTCCTGTCATAAAACAACTCATGCAAATGGTTACTCTGGTGCCTGGCCAGGNGATTCCAGGAAGTGGATGGACATGTGATGTCTCCTTTAGACCTTTCCCGAACTCTTCCGGTTGGTGGTGGGTTATTAGTTCCGTATTCCTTATCAGGATCTCCTGTCATAAAACAACTCATGCAAACGGTTACTCTGGTGCCTGGCCAGGGTGGGCGGTTTCAATCAGTGTGCATCCCCTAACACCTGTGGAACTGATTCTAATCAGAAATCAGTTCATACATTATGTCTATTGTGCTTGAGTGTCTCAGTCTACTAATTTCACTCTAATATCTGACTTGTTAGGATATCTTAGAAACTGGTCATCTCACTCCCAGTTTACATGTTATTAATTGGTAGTTATATTTCATTGCAAGAAATGAAATCAAGATCTCAAGTGTGATGCTGCTTTGGATATCCTTACTGTTTGGGTTCACAAGTTTAATTCACCAATTTATGGCTGCATTGATAATAAAGTCGATAGGGAAACTATTTTCTTTTCTGTTTTAGACAAAGAAATGAGGCATTTCATATACTTTTACTTGAAAAATATCTCCTATGTATGGTGTTGAATGTGTTCAGAATCCTGACAGTAGTGGTGGATATAAAAACCTACACATAATAAAATTGCATAGAACACCATAAACACACACACAGATATATAGAAAAATGACTACAAGTAAAATGGAGCAAATCTGAATAGATCAGAGTATTGTATCACTATCAATACTTTGGTTTTGATATTACACTAAAGGATTGCAGTGTTACACATTCAGGGAAACATAAAAATGTATAATGGATCTCCTTGTACTAGTCTTAAAACTGCATGAAAATCTAAAATTATTCCAACAAAAGTTTCAATTAAAAAAAACTTCATATTACTCTTAAATTTTTTTCTTCCTGTTGAATGTAACTATGAATAATTTTTGACATTACATATATATTTATTCTCTGTCATTTTGAAGTCCATCTCAAGGCATTTTATTAAATGTATTTAATACAGACTCTAGGCAAATGAATATCATAAAATATTTAAATTTAATATCTGATTATTTAAAATAAAGCACAACTATTATTTATTATATTTTGGGAGAAAAAAATATATATTTTGCCTTTAGCTTTGAAGGAATTTATTACGTTGCTATTTGGGCTTGTTTTGGGGGAAGAAATATGGACATTTTCTTTCTTATATTTTAGTCTCATTTCTCTTGCTTTTCCCCCCTTTCCTTTACTTCCTTTTCTTTAGTTCCCAACGTCTATACCTCCATTCTAACCCATTCTCCACAGCACATCTAAAGCAGTCTTTTCTTTCTCTCTTTCTTTCTTTCTTTTTTTTTTTTTTAATGCAAACTCCTTCACTCCTACTCCATGCCAAATTTATCAGCAAGTTTTATGGCAAGAAGCAGATTTGCCATGAAGCTAAGTCAGTTTAAGCTTCAAGGTCTCTCAAATGCATGGATTTCTCCCACAGCCTCATGCTTATTATTATGTCTGTAATTTTCTCTTCTATTCTTAAAGAGAGAAAAATATGATTATACTTCAAGTCTCATGAAGCTGCAAGTCAATGTTCTCTCACTTTAATTTCTAGGCTATTTCTCCCACTTTTTTATTTCTCTATATTGCTTGTGGTTACCCTCCCAATCTCTTATTTTCTTTTCTGCCTGGATTACACTATTTACCAAATTATCTTATGTTTCCATGTCAAATAGGCTGAACCTCCCTCAGATTTCTAGTTCTAAACCAGTGGTTTTATTTGCACCCACAGCCATTTCCTATTTCCCTTCTTTAAAATTGGAGAAACCCTTTTCTCTCTAAAGGTAATGACTTGAATCTTCTCACTTTCTCCTCTTAGTCAATTTGCTCAATAATCATCTATGTGTTCAGATTTTCCTCCAATTTAAAATTTGTATGTATATTTAAACTTATTCTGGTTTGTTTCCTCTCAAACACTGTAGCAGCAATACAACTATGAAGGGCAAACAAAACGTTCTTAGAATTCCTATCCTTCATGCATGAAGAACGCAGTTACAGTTCATGTCACAGACTTTCCAAAGTAAACTGTGAACAGTTCATATTTCTCAGTTCTAACCTCTCCCATTAATTTTCTGAAATTCACCCCCAAGATTATTAATAATCTCTTTATGTTAAATGCAATTTTTCATCAACCTTAGTTTAGGTTTACCCTTTGTCATGACTGATTTCTCCTTCAAATGGTCTTCCTTTGACTTCTGTGACTTAGCATCATCTTGGTTTCCTTACTGGCCTGAGCATTCCTTTCGGTTCCTGTTTCATTGTTCATCACTGAAGTGTCCCCATACTCATATTTTTAACAGACTTTATTTTTAGAGCTGTTTTAAGTTTACAAAAATCCTGAGAGGCAGATACAGAGATTTCTCATTTACTTTCTCTCTAATAGCCTGAGCCTCCTCTATCATCAACATCCTCCACCAGAGTGTGACATTAATAACAATTAATGAACTTAACATGGACACATCATTATCAAATGTCCCTAGATTACCTTAGAGTTCTCTCTTGGTCTTGTACATTCTATGCATGTGACCATATTTATAATGACACATATGCACCATCATAGCTTTACACTTAATGCTTTCACTGGCTTAAAAAATCCTCTGTGCTCTGCCTACTCATCCCATTCTTCTCCCTAGCCTCTGGCAACCACTTATCTTTTTACCATCTTCCTAGTTCTTTCCTTTTACAGAATGTCATATAGTGGGAATCATGCAGTATATAGTCTTTTCAGATTGGTTTCTTTCACTTAGTAACATGGACTTACAGATTTTCCATGTCTTTTTATGGCTTGACAACTCATTTATTTTTAGTGTTGCAAAATATTCTATTGTCTAGATATATCACAATTTATTCATTCACCTGCTGAAGTGCATCTTGGTTGCTAACAAGTTTTGCAAATTATGAGCAAAGCTGGTATAAACATTTGTGTGCAGGCTTTGTGTGAATATGTTTTCAAATCCTTTGATTAAATACCAGGGAACATGATTGGGATCATATGGTAAGAGTATGTTTACTGTTGTAAGAAACCACATAACAGTCTTTCAATGTCAACGAATGAGAGTTCCTGTTGCTCCTTGTCCTTGTTAGCATTTGGTATTCCCAGTGTTCTAGGTTTTGGCCATTCTAATAGACATGTAGTCATATCTTAATGTTTTCATTTGTATTTATCTTATAACTTATGATAGGATAATTTTATATGCTTATTTGCCTTCTGTATATCCTTTTTTTTTTTTTTTTGGTAAAGAATGTCTTAAGGTCTTTTATCCATTTTTAATGAGGTTGTGCTCTTACTGTTGACTTTTAAGAGCCCTTTGTATAGTTTAGAAAACAGTGCCTTATCAGATATGTCTTTTGCAAATATTTTCTCCTCTTTGTGGCTTGTCTTCTCATTCTCTTATGCAGAGCATAAGTTTTTCATTTTAGTGAAGTCCAACTTACTAGTCCTTTCTTTTGTGATCTTATATCTAAAAAGTAATTACCAAACTCAAGGTCATCTAGGTTATTTCATATGTTATCTTCCAGAAGTTTTATAGTTTGCAGTTTACATTTAGGTCAGTGATACTTAGGGGATAAATGTTTATGGAAGTGTATAAGGTTTGTGCCTTGATTCTTTCTTTTTTTCTCTGTGTGTGTGTGTGGATGTGCAGTCGTTCATGTACCATTTGTTAAAAAGACCATCTTTGCTTCTCTGCTTTTGATCCTTTATCAAAGATCAGCTAACTATGTTGGTCTAATTCTGGGCTCTCCACTGTTCTTTCAACAATACCACACTGTCTTGCCTACTTGATTACATTCACCCTCATGATATCAAAGAGCAACTACATGCTACATTTATTGAGCTAGTGTATGTTGAACACCTGCTTCATGAGAGGTACTGTGTTTTGTACTTGGAATACAATTTGAAAAATAAAAGTGATATACTCGTGGTTGTTCAATTGCTAACTCATATCCAACTCTTTTTTACTGCATGGGCTGCAGCACACCGAGCTTCCCTGTACTCCACTAACTCCCAGATTCTGCTCAAGTTCAAGTCCATTGCGTCAGTGATGCTATCTAAGCATCACATCCTCTGCTGCTATCTTCTCCTTTTGCCCACGATCTTTCCCAACACTAGGATCTTTTCCAGTGAGTCGGCTCTTTGCATTAGGTGACCAAAGTATTGGAGTTTCAGCTTCAACATTGGTCCTTCCAATGAATATTCAGGACTGATTTCCTTTAAGATGGACTGGTTGTATCTCCTTGCAGTCCAAAGGACTCTCAAGAGTCTTCTCTTGATCATTCAAAAACTTCAGTTCTTCAGTGCTCAACCTTTTTGGTGGTCCAACTTATTAACCTTAATCAAATAAATATATGAGTAAATTGCTAAGTGCGGTCTGTGATCACTGTTATATAGGACAGTTACACTAGACCCAGTGAATAGATATGAAAGTTAGAACTGATATGGGAAAGGGTTTCACTGGGAACATATATTTGATATTAATTCACAAGCAAAAGTGGGAATTTACTTATTGAAAGGAGGATAGAATATTTCAGGCAGTGATGGCAGCAGAATAAAGGCCCTGAACTGGTATATAGGGTTTTAAAATTTTGGCCATCTATCATGAATTGCAGACTCTTTTGTAATAGCCCTTTCATTTACTTATGGACAGTTATCGCTTCTCCTCTGTAAGGGGCTAGCAGTGTTGCTGATCAAGTTTCTTGCCTTTCCCTTGCCAGGGGATATATATATAATCCAAGTTAGGCCAGTCTTATTTTCTCTTCTTGAAGCATGAATTTTGAACAGAATTTTTAAAATATGAAAGTGAAAGGGAAGCTCATTCATTTTTGTATGGATACTGATATGGAACTATTGAATTGATTATACTATGTAGATTCCAGACAACCACATTTTTCTGTTTTATTCTGTACCTGTTTCTCTGGCCTTCCTGTTAGTTCTGTGAATGCTCCCATATAATTCCTTTTGCTGCTGAAGGTAGCTCATTTCAGTTTCAATTTTTTACATTGAAAGATACCTATCTATCAATTTACTGCCCATGTGTTCATGCTCAGTTGGGTTGGACTCTTTGCAACCTCATGGACTGTAGGCCACCAGGTTCCTCTGTCCATGGAATTTTAGGGGCAAGATTAGTGGAGCAGGTTGCTATTTCCCACTCCAGGGGATCTTCCAGTCCCAGGTATTGAAACTGCCTCTCTTGTGTCTCCTGCATTGGCAGGTGGATTCTTTACTGCTACATCACCTGAGAAGTTCTAGTGATTATATATCTAAAAAAGAAGCACTGAAGTTTTGAATGAAAAATTGGTCATTGTTCGTGAAGTGAAAGAAAGAAGTGAATCAAGATAAAATAGGATCACAGGAAGGGATAGATATTACCTATTTGCAGTCCAGTTTAAGAATTAAGTATTTATCCTAAGATCACAGGTAAGACATTGTTATAAAATTTCATAAGTATTATAAGATTTCATAACTATTTAGACGGCAAAGCTGTCAGATCAGTTTTTCATGGTAGAACAAAGGAGAAGCAAACATATAGGAGGACCCTTGAGTGTTTGAAACCCCAGAGTGTCAGAGATGGCTTTCAGGCAAGAGTTCCTTAAGTCCCTGGCCTATAGACCAGATGATTAGAAGTGCCATTTTGTAAAGAAATGGGAAATAATGGTTTACAGGTTTAGACAATGGCATATTTGGGGTTAGGCATGGAATCTACTAAATTATTAGGGTTTTTTTTGAAACATAAAAAAATGTTCATAAGGCATTGACTATTTGTACCTGAGAGCTGGGAAATAGTTTTGGGGATTATCTCCAGTTTAGACTCTTTGGAGTCCCAGATCTAAGGAACCAACTTCTTATTTGGCATCTCTAAGTGGAGTCCTCCAGTATACCTAAATGCTATGGGTGAAAAAGAAAAATGAACTCTATCTGCACACCTCTCTAAAAGCACACTCTATTCTTCCTTCATTATTGCTCATCTCAGTGCAATTTATTACTATTCACTTAGTTGCCAAAGCTAGTAACCTGCTGCTGCTGCTAAGTCACTTCAGTCGTGTCTGACTCTGTGTGACCTAGGGATTATAATTATTTGTTCTTTCTTCTATAGTTTCCATTTAAAAAACAACAAAATCTCTCTGCGTTGAAAACTGCTCTCAAATTAAGTTTGATTTTATATCCTTATGTCATACCATAATTCTTTGCATTTATTATGCAACTGTGAACATTAAATTTTGCATTTTATTTGGAAGTTGAATAGGTTCCAAAGAGTGATATGTGTTCTCCTTTTAATGTCAGTCATTATTCTCTCTGGTTTTACTATTGTTATTAGGTTGCTATATTTAAATTTAATGAAGCATTTATTCTCAATCAAGAAGACCATCAAGATGATACAATTCTATAAGCCTGTGGTGTGAAATCAGAGTAATAAACTTCATTTGGTGTGAGATGAGAAATGATTGAATATGCTTTCTATTCATTAAGGTTCTTTTATTCTTCTTCTATGATATTTATAAGTGAAGTAAATAATAAAAGGTGTTAGACTTTTTTCCCCAGTCTTCTCTGTGAACTTCTGATAAAGTGTTAAAGACAAAACTTCCTGGACAAGGACAATCTGTTCTCTTTTATTATTTCAAGGCTGCAACAATATAATACAGGGTTCACTCCTGACATCCCATAGTAAAGTCAGTCTTCATCACAATAAGTCTTCTCCTCCTAAATATGTTATTTTTTTTTAAGAATAGAGTAACAAACAAAATGAAAAACGTTGAAAACTGCTCTCAAATTAAGTTTGATTTTATATCCTTATGTCATACCATAATTCTTTGCATTTATTATGCAACTGTGAACATTAAATTTTGCATTTTATTTGGAAGTTGAATAGGTTCCAAAGAGTGATATGTGTTCTCCTTTTAATGTCAGTCATTATTCTCTCTGGTTTTACTATTGTTATTAGGTTGCTATATTTAAATTTAATGAAGCATTTATTCTCAATCAAGAAGACCATCAAGATGATACAATTCTATAAGCCTGTGGTGTGAAATCAGAGTAATAAACTTCATTTGGTGTGAGATGAGAAATGATTGAATATGCTTTCTATTCATTAAGGTTCTTTTATTCTTCTTCTATGATATTTATAAGTGAAGTAAATAATAAAAGGTGTTAGACTTTTTTCCCCAGTCTTCTCTGTGAACTTCTGATAAAGTGTTAAAGACAAAACTTCCTGGACAAGGACAATCTGTTCTCTTTTATTATTTCAAGGCTGCAACAATATAATACAGGGTTCACTCCTGACATCCCATAGTAAAGTCAGTCTTCATCACAATAAGTCTTCTCCTCCTAAATATGTTATTTTTTTTTAAGAATAGAGTAACAAACAAAATGAAAAAAAATTACCATATGTTGTTTAATAAAGCCTAGGTTTTGAAATAGTTACTTCAAATACCAACATAGGAAATTCAAAAATTTTGTAACCAAATGAAGTAAAAAACTAGTGCATTATTTGTAATATATAAGATCCATGTGACATTTATTCTATTATTATTCCTGAGTTACCTAAGATAAAAAAAAAGAAAAAGAAACAGGGACTTGCCTGGTGGTCCAGTGGTTCAGAATTTGCCTTGCAATTCAGGGCACATGGGTTTGATCCCCTGGGCTGGTCAGGAAGCTAAGATCCCACATGCTGTGGAACAACTAAGCCTGCATTCCCCAACTCAGACTTAACACAGCCAAATAAATAAATAACAGCAACAAACAAACAAAAAAAGCCTGAAAAGGCAAATAAAAAATCTTATTTTTTATGCAACTATTTTTCATTTTCTCTTAGCAAACAAGAAAAAGCTATCCACATTTTGAAAATTATTCTCCCAGTGAACTGTCTTTTTTAGTTAAAGAGCCTTGGATATTTCACCTTTTAAAGTATCTTTCACATGCTAAGTTTTTCTTAGATTTGATCCATGAACCACTGTACCTACTTAAGAAAATAAAATCAGATTTCTGATTCTTGCCCCAAACATACTTTAGTAGAATTTATAGGTATGGAACCTAAAAATGCATTTAAATAGTACTGTTTACCAATGTTTGTAGTCTTTTAGAAATGCTGAGAAGATTCAGAAAAGGTTATTGTTTGGTCATTCAGAGAGTAAGACATAGAGTAACCAACAAGCAAGAAAAGGAGTTATCAAGCTTACATTAAAGGTGAAAGTGAAGTCTCTCAGTTGTGTCTGACTCTTTGTGACCCCATGGACTGTAGCCCACCAGGCTCCTCCATCCATGGAATTTTCCAGGCAAGAATACTGGAGTGGGCTGTCATTTCCTTCTCCAGGAGATCTTCTCAACCAGGGATTGAACCCAGGTCTCTCACATTGTAGGCAGACACTTTACCATCTACATTACTAATAAGTAAAACTGATAAATGCTTGCTCCTTGGAGGAAAAGTTATGACCAACCTGGACATCATATTGAAACGCAGAGACATTAGTTTGCCAAAAAGGTTCGTCTAGTCAAAGCTATTGTTTTTCCAATAGTCATGCCATTTTTGTAAATCAAGTTCTATTGGAAGATAGACACACCCATTTGTGAATGTATTGTCTCTGGCTAGCTTCATACTACAACTCCAGAATCGA
>SJYX01012283.1:0-10747 GCA_006410675.1 Oreotragus oreotragus | reverse complement strand
TATCCTATCATTTTGCTTTTTCATACTGTTCTTGGGGTTCTCAAGGCAAGAATACTGAAGTGGTCTGCCATTCCCTTCTCCAGTGGACCACGTTCTGTCAGACCTCTCCACCATGGCCCGTCCATCTTGGGTTGCCCCGCAGGCATGGCTTGGTTTCATTGAGTTAGACAAGGCTGTGGTCCTAGTGTGATTAGATTGACTAGTTTTCTGTGATTATGGCTTCAGTGTGTCTGTCTTCTGATGCCCTCTTCCAACACCTAGCATCTTACTTGGGTTTCTCTTACCTTGGGCATGGGGTATCTCTTCATGGCTGCTCCAGCAAAGCACAGCTGCTGCTCCTTACCTTGGTCGAGGGGTATCTCCTCACCACTGCCCCTCCTGACCTTGAACGTGGAATAGCTCCTCTAGGCCCTCCTGCACCCACGCAGCCACCACTCCTTGGACAACACAAAAAATAAAGAAAACATTTTAAATTTTACAGTACATTACCTTGGAAAGTACAATAGTACAGTATAACAGCTGGCCTACAGGGGCTGGCATCAAGTGAACAGCAAGAAGAGTTACTGACTGGAAGAGGGAGATGGTAGAGCTGAAGGATGGTAGAGCAATAAGAGATTGAGGGCAAGCTGCAGTTTCATTCATGCCTGACGTTGATGGCACAGGTTCTAGTTCCTGGCTGGATTCAATTCTACCTACCCTCTGGAAAAAATGATCCAGTGATGTCTGGGTTGTTGTTACTGCTCAGTTGCTAAGTTGTGTCCTACTCTTTGCGAACCCATGGACTGCTGAGTGGTAACTCTTTTTCTATCATCATAGCTAATGTGGTAGCCCTGGATTGCTTTCTGAATGGCTGCTGCAAATTTTCTGTACTATTCTCTGTTTGGGTCCTGTGCCTCAAAAACCTAACAGTGCTTCCTCAAATAAAGAAAATCTTGCCATTTCCTATGTCGTGAATCTCTTTGATTCTTCAGTTACTTCTTCTGCCTCTTGTCTCTCTTCTTCCTTTTCCCATGTCTCCGTTCCATCAGATCTTCATTACCAAGCTCCTCATGTTGTACAGTAAGGAGTTAGTGAAGCTGTCATCTTACAGATTTAGCTCTAGCTTCTCACTGAGGATCACTATGTTGTTGAAGACCTCTTTAGACTCCTCATCCATCTTCTCAAATCTGTAGAAATCATGAACAAACTGTGGGCAAATGTTCTTCCAAACCTCATTCATGGCGATGGCTACAACCTCCACCAAGCAAAGTCAATGTTTTTGGAAGGACTATAACATCTACAAGGCCATTGTAGACATTATCAGTTCAGTTCAGTTCAGTTTTGCCTTGATTCATGGACCTGACATTCCAGGTTCCTATGCAATATTGCTCTTTACAGCATCGGATCTTAAAGTCTGTCACTGTTTCCACTGTTTCTCCATTTATTTGCCATGAAGTGATAAGACCAGATGCCTTGGTCTTAGTTTTCTGAATGTTGAGTTTTAAGCCAGGTTTTTTCACTCTCCTCTTTCACTTTCATCAAGAGGCTCTCTAGTTCTTCACTTTCTGCTTTCTAATAGTGAACTGTCTTTTTCCCAGTTCTTTGGGGCTCCTGCAGTTAAGCCCTGTTTTCCCAAAGCCAAACGTTCTGGGGGCTCCTCCTCCCAGTGCCAGACCTGGGCTCAGGAGCCTGAAGTGGGACTCAGAACCCTTACTCCTGTGGCAGAACACCTCTGCAATAGAGATAGTCGCTATCCTGACCCCACCCCCCTGCCTATTTTTCCTACTAGCAAAACTCCCAGAGGCAGTTATCACTATTCACTGTCTCCATTTTACCTCTGTTTCCTCCTTTAACCCATTTCATTTCTAACACTTAAACAAAGCTTTTCCTACCAAAATATTTTACAATTATAGACTGCAAAATTCATTGACTGATTTTCAGATCTCTTCTGAACTATTTGATCCCGAGCATCATTTCTGATTCCCTGAAGTGTTTTCCTTCCTTTCCACCCACAAATTTCTGTTTTTCTTCCTTCCTCACTAGGGTGATCTTCTCAGTTCCATTCACTGGTTTTCTCTTGCTTCTCTAACCAGTAAGGTTAAGGGTGCACTGGGGCAGTACTTCAGAATGGCTATCCTTCTCTTTCCATGCTCACTCATTCATTCTGCGAACTTTATATCCCACTTACAGGCTAATGAGTCACAAAAGTGTAATACTCAGCCCCTGTCTTACTTTTGAAATACAGAAAATTTATCCAAATTTTTACTCAACATTTTCAGTCTTACCATGTCTCACACTGAATCCTTCTTACACCAAGCCTGCTCCTCTTCATGCCCTCTCCATCTCAGTAATTGACTCATGTTCTTTCAGTTACGTGAACTGCCTGAACTGAAACCATAGGCCTTTCTTCATAATGCACTTTCAAAATATCCACAAATATTATTGCCTCCACCCTCAAAATGCATGCAAAATATGAGTAGTTCTCACTACCTCTATGTGTTACCTTCATTCTATTCCAATTCTGTCATCTTTTGACAATGTGATACTACTTATTATCATTTCTACATGTAATTAGCATGAAATTGATTGATAGATTAACATTTATTTTTTCATTCTAAATTTTCAAAATCTGTTATACATTTTACAATACCATAATATCACTTGTTGAACTAGCTGCATTGCAAGAGCTCAGTAGTGTCTTAACTTATTGGTCAATATAACCTTATAGAATCTGTCACAGTACTCTTCACAGCAACTCATTATCTCTTGCTCTCAGCCTTTATTATACTTCTTACTTACTTTTTTTCTGTGGTTTTTCTGTGGTTTGAATAGATCAGACCTTACTTTAAGACTACTAAACTTGCCATTCCTTCTTCTTGAGCCTGTTTTCTTGTTAGCTATAAAGCTCACTACTTTATCTGCCTCAAGTGTTTGCTTGAATTTACAGCGATTTTGCTGTCTCCCTAATTCCCTCATAGCCTCTAAATTGCATTGGATATAATTCTACTTTTCACCATGTGAGATTATAACTCAATAAGTTTCCTACATATGTGTATGTATATATGTATATGTGTATATAATGTGTTTGTGAGTGTAGATTTATATTTAGTTTGTCATTAAGCCCTAGAAGTTAAGCTGCATGAAGGAAAGTATTTTTGTCTGTGTAATTTAGTATCACCAGCATCTGATGCTGTGATAGTTTATGTCAGGTACTCAATAATTAAATATTTGTTTAACAGATAGTTGTAAAATCCAAAAGTCTAGATTTATTATAAATTAGAAATAATAAGACAATATAATATTATATTTAATAGAAGCAACCTTTCTGGAAATATATATAAATGACTATATTTACTTATTCCTGGGCAACAGTTCACCTCAAAATGCAGTGGCTTAAAATAGGGGTCAGCAATTATCTTCTGTAAATGACTAACTAGTTGGTGATTACTTTAGGCTTTTAAGGTCATAGGATCCCTGTTGTAATTAGGTGACTCTGCCGTGATAGTGAGAAAACAGCTTCAGACAATATATAAAGATATGGGTAAGGCTGTGTTCTATTAAAATTTCATTTACAAAAACAGAGGTCAACTGGTAGGCCCTAGTTTTCCAAATCTTAAGGCAACAATCATTCATTTCACTCATGAGTCTGTGGGGCAGCTGGATAGCTCTGCAAATCTAGACCAGACTTGGCTGACTTAAGTTTTCAATGTGTCTGAGATCAGTTGGCAGGTCTCCTGAGCTGACTGTCTACTCTGGCCTCACTCATATGCCTGGTGTTTGTCTGTGGGCTGAGGCAATGTGAGTAACTGGGCCAAATGTCTTCCATCTTCCAAAAGTCTAGGCTGGAAATGTTCATATGGAATATTGGCAGTGATTCAGGGAAGAGAGTGGAACCAAAGAAGGCCTCTTGAGAACACATTTGACCGAAGTCACAAGGCCATCCCAAATTTAATGACTAGCCTATTGTATTTACCCTTATTGGAAGAGAAGCAGAGTAAAACTGCAGAGGTATGGATACATAGAAGTGAAAAATGACATCCTATTTGCATGCAATCTACCATTACATGAGTTTCATACTTTATCCAAACAAACTAAATTCCACTAGGAAGTGGTTCATTACCAGAAATGTTCTATTATGTGAAGTAAATAAATATGAGCCCAAGATCTTTTCCTATTTAAAACAGTTAGCATTGTCCTAGCTTAGAGATTATTTGAATTTGGTGAATATTTATCTTTGCCGATACTTATAGTTATCTCTGTGCTGCTTTAATCATACTTCCCCTATTCTGAACACTATTTGACTCATCAGAACCATCTGGACCTGTACTGTGACTTTCACTTTGTCATTTCAACTAATGATTGTTAGGATTTCTGTTTTATTATTCACATTATGATAGCTGAAACTGTTCTCATATTAAGTACATTAGTTAATTTTCTTACTTTGCTAAAGAATACTGATATTTCAACTTCTGAAAATAAATAATTCTAGATTTTAATCTCTAGTGTTAAGCCCAAATATCACCACAGTGCATTTTTATTTTGGTGGTACCCTAGAGGTAGTGATTCAGTCAAATATTTTATTACCTGCTTATCTCTGTTTGCTTCACCAGGCTGTTTGGAAAATGAAAGCAGATGGAGCTGGCCAGAAATGTAGTTCATAAACGCAGTTACTTGCTCATTAAAGTTTGTAATAGATCTAAACAGGCAGTGCAGAAAGAATTTGTTTTTTATGGCAGCAATTGATTTTTTTCAAACATACTCTGTCTTATCCCCAAAGTAAAGAAAATACTCTCCAAAATTATCTTCAGAGTAGTTTACTTTTCATAAGTATGTGTAAAAGTTTAAAAGGTAAGATCTAATAAATTTACATTTTAATCACAGGAAAAAAATCACAATATATTATTTTTAAATGAAAGATAATAATCCAATTAACAGAAAGTGGCCTAGCCTATATTCACTCAAGGCACATCTATATTAGGAGAAATGGAATTAAGGTGAAATGGAAATAGAAATTAATTATGCAAATAATCTAAGTGATGAAGACCTTTTTTTCCCTACCCTAGAGGTAGTGATTCAGTCAAATATTTTATTACCTGCTTATCTCTGTTTGCTTCACCAGGCTGTTTGGAAAATGAAAGCAGATGGAGCTGGCCAGAAATGTAGTTCATAAACGCAGTTACTTGCTCATTAAAGTTTGTAATAGATCTAAACAGGCAGTGCAGAAAGAATTTGTTTTTTATGGCAGCAATTGATTTTTTTCAAACATACTCTGTCTTATCCCCAAAGTAAAGAAAATACTCTCCAAAATTATCTTCAGAGTAGTTTACTTTTCATAAGTATGTGTAAAAGTTTAAAAGGTAAGATCTAATAAATTTACATTTTAATCACAGGAAAAAAATCTCAATATATTATTTTTAAATGAAAGATAATAATCCAATTAACAGAAAGTGGCCTAGCCTATATTCACTCAAGGCACATCTATATTAGGAGAAATGGAATTAAGGTGAAATGGAAATAGAAATTAATTATGCAAATAATCTAAGTGATGAAGACCTTTTTTTCCCTCAATAATTTAAATATTTTGAGTAACTTACATTTCTCCTTATGATTTTGAGTTAAGTTGATATTTCTTTCAATTTGGTGAATTGATATGAATATTGAGATATACTTTGGTATGCTTGAATGGTGAGTGATGATTATTACAGTTATTTATGGAAACATGTAAAATTAATTTAATCTGAAAGCATTTCTGATTCAAGAAAGCCACAGTAGGAACAGAAAATGATTAGAACTGAATGTAATGTTAAAAAATTTACATATGTATTTTCCATTAAAAAAAGCCTGAGAATTCAATCCTGAAAATGTGTAAGGCTTAGAATATTCCTCAAAGTTTATTTTATGTGAGCTGTAACATTAGTAAAATGAGAAACTTTATATTGGGACATTTTCCCTAGGAATAAATGGTTAAAAATTATTGAGAGCATAAATTTCCCATTTATTCTTTATTCAGCAACAGCAGCTTTAACTTCAAAAGACCTCAAGCACTCCTATGTTCACATATATATAAGCACACACCTGTGCACACAGATAAACCATGCACATACATACCTATATACCTGGCATGTATTGTGTTCATAAGTTACTTTTGCTTATGTTCATAAGTTACTTTTGCAGTTTTGAATTTGAAAGAATAGAGTTCCTTAGGCAGTAATTTTAATCCTAGTATTTTTAGCTTCTCACTCTAAATGATAATATGTCTTTATTGAAAGAGTTAATTGGCTTATTTAAAGTTGATCCATATTATTACAATAAGAAAAAAGGAACATAATCATAAACACTATACTACAATAATGTTTATTCTGAGTTTTCTTTGTTTCTTTTTCCTTCATAGACTTAAAGACAAATCTTACCTGATTATTATTTTTATGTTAAAATTCCTCTTGTTTTAGATCTTGGGGGAATTGGATTCCACTGAAAAGAATTTTATCTTCTTCTTCTTGGGTTAGCTAGTTACTCCCTAAATTAGCAAAAGCAAAACAAATAGCAACCTCATATTAAAAGGTAGAAATAAAAAGAGAAACTTTCCTTCCAATATCTTATTTGCTTTCACCACATCCTGCTGCTACTGCTGCTAAGTCACTTCAGTCATGTCTGACTCTGTGCGACCCCATAGATGGCAGCCCACCAGGCTCCCCATCCCTGGGACTCTCCAGGCAAGAACATTGGAGCGGGTTGCCATTGCCTTCTCCAGTGCATGAAAGTGAAAAGTGAAAGTGAATTCGCTCAGCCGTGTCCGACCCTCAGCGACCCCATGGACTGCAGCCTACCAGGCTCCTCGGTCCATGGGATTTTCCAGGCAAGAGCACTGGAGTGGGGTGCCATTGCCTTCTCCTAGTAGCAATAAACCATATGAGAAGAATATGTTGCATATTATTTCTGCTTACAGTTATTAGAACCCCTGTGGCAGTCTTTTCCATATAAAAGGCCACATTTCATGTCACGATGGAGAAAACCTCCAATTTTTATTAATTATCTCTCTATTTCATTTCACTTGGTGTTAGCTCTTATTGATTTAACTATAAAAAACTATAGGTTTTGAAGAATTTCTGGATTAAAACCTCTGCAACTGATTTGTTTAAACTGAAGTGTTTAAGTCTCTTTCAATAGAATATAATTCACTGTTAAAAAAGTAAAACAATAACTTAATATGCTGAAATCAAATAATCATTTCACATTTAATTAACCTCTACATATCTTAAAGAAATAGCTATGTACTATCTCATAAGTAATAATATAAGCAATCTTTTAGATAGTTTGATCTTTCAGAAACTAAAAATTTTTAATTCTCATTATTGTTGTCCTGTCTTTCCATGATTTCTATTAGTTTGCATATAATTTAATGTCCATGAAACTCAAAAAGTCAATGGCTATGCATTATCACATAATTTAAATTATGAATATATTGTTCAAACATTTGAGTCAACATATAGGAAGAAAGATTCTTATTATAGTTTTAAGTAAAATAGTTACTGAAGAGACAGAGACAGAAAGGAAACTGAGCAGGAGAAAAGTTACAAGAAAAGATTCCTGGAATAGACTGCCAATAGCAAACAGACACTCAATTGCCATTTATAACTTGCTCAGAAGGAGGCCATGATGCTTGGTAGGTGTTCAGTGAGTGCTGGAAGACTGCTGTGCTCTGAATTAGTTTCATCCTCTTACTAAAATGAAAGCAAAAGAGTACATAGTATGAGGGAGAGAAATGAGAGAAAGACGTTGTAAATATTAGTGAATATTGCTACATAGGATTCATGAAAACTTGTTATTTTAAATATATAGATTATTTTGCATACATTGTTTTATATGCATACATTATTTTAGATACATTTGTGATATTTTCCCATGTAGATCATGTTTTATTTTGTCATGTACCTATTGTTATATTATTTTTTAATGAGTTATAAAGGGAATTTAGGACTATACTGTTCCACTTAAAAAGATGCTATTGCATTTCAGAGTTATGATACTATAAAATGTAAGCATTATTTTTTCCAGTGAGATGGAATCTCATGAACTGGACAAAATAGAGCCCAAAGAAATCTAGAACAAGAGAGGTGGGCAGTAGATTTGAAGAAAGGAAGATAGCAGAGGGACTTTCTGATTAACTATCGTAAATGCCCATTCTAAGGGAAGGTGAGTCAGATGACTATTATCAAACACCATTTTACCTACAGAAAACACAGAAAACCTAATGAAAAAGACGCTCGGTAACAGACAAAACAGAAGAGCTGGAATCAAAAGTATCAGGGAAGTCTGCCTTTTTCCCTTCACAGAGTGACTGCGACATTTATCCAGCTGTTGTTTATCTGTTTCTTTTTCTGCTCAACTCAATAATCTTTTCCTTTTTATTTCCTGTCCTTTTAAAACAATCTATTAAGGGCCTCTGTTTTCTTTATATCAACCAGTTTTCTTTCATTTTTATATATAATTTACCTAGTTTTCTTCTCCACCTTTAAATATTGCTTGTTCCTTTTTAAAAAAATTTCTCTTCCAAAATGCAATAAAGATAGCAAACTATGTTGTTTTATAGGTAATATTTTCCCAAAACGTATGGATGAATTTAATTTAGAAAAAAATTTCCCTAATACTGGTTAACAGTTTCATACTATGATGCTTAATATGAGATGTAATCTATAATATTTGAAATTCTACATCAGAAAGACTTCCCAGAAAAGACACAATTCTTGTATATTGAAATTTTGAGATCTAGCACATCATTATTTATAGAGTAGTGCCATATATTAATAAATAATCTCTGTAATTTAATATTTTTTCTCCTATGTATATTTTCATAGCAATGCCAGGATATAGAAGTACTTAAATGAAGAAAATACATCATCTTTATTAGTATTTTGACTGTAATATCTAGTTGCTATCTTGATTAGCATTATTAAAAATATTGGTAAGCCACATCTTACCTTTTCTCTTTGGATATCATATACAGCAAAAACAAATTTCAATAACCTATTTTATTTGCTATTTCCTGAGATGATTTATAAAATAACTTGAAATTCTTTAAAAACAGTGAAAGTGATAGTCTAAAAGAAAAATGGATGTGATTCAACACAAAAGCAAACTGATGTCAAGGGCTAAGAAAAAAATACATTGTCTACTTAGCACATAGTAAGTACTTCATAAATGTTGAGAGTAATTATTATTATGAAGATAATGATGATCAAAGACCCAGTAACTTGATGAATGTTCAAGTAAATCACCCTTAAAGGTGATGAAATAATATGCGATGAAATATATCCTGTTAGATGAAGAATATAATCTAAGTATCTAAATAAATGGCATACCATGTAAAAGGAAGTAACATCAGAAGGCTTGAGAATTTAACACAGTCCTGAACTATATGTTGCTCTGCTTTTATTTTTGAAGTGCCATCGTTTGCTTTTAAAATTAATGTATATGCACACATATCTATTTTTTTGTCATTTCTTCTACACGTTTCAGAGATTTTTTTTTCTTCATTTATTTGGAAAAATTGTGTTAGAATAATGAAAGTCTGTATCTATTTTTTTCAACATTATAAAAATGATATCAACTTTAGTATTAAAATAATAGTCCCAACATTTAAAAACTCATACAACTGCTTAATTTGATATATTAAATAAAGGACAAGCAGATGTTACTAATCATTTTGCTATGCATGCTTAGAATGCTAATACTCATAAATCATTTCAAATAGAGAATTCTCTACAGTTTCTTCTTCCAAATAGAAGGAATCTAATTTAATTCTGTTTTATAAACTAGCATCTTGTTGATTTTTCTCTAATCAGACCAGTGTTATCTATATAGCCTTAATGTGCTTTCTATTGATAAATTTTTATCATTAATTATTGAGTAAATTGTATTTTTTTCTAATTAGTTTTAACATTAATAGCTAGGAAAATACATGTTTGTAGATCTTTGGAGTCAAATTTATAGAGTGGCTTGATGAACATTCAATTAAAACTATATAATGCCTTAGAAGTTAAGATTATATTCTAGTATGTGTAGTTCAAAATCATGCCATTCCTTGAAGCAATTACTTCTGATAGAATAATATATATGACTGGAAAACGACTATTACAGTAATGAGATAATTTTAACCAATGCTGGGAGTATTTGTGTTTATTTTGTGTGGTAACATCTTTCAGATTTGCCTTCCAAATTTAAATTTTGCTGGATGTTGGCTCTCATCTAGCTTTCGGTGGATGCTGTTTATGTGAACCAATTGACCTGGACCCCATATAAAATTACTACTCTTCAGTCTTATATGAATCACACTTACAGTGTTACCTAAGAAACATTCTGAAATATCAGGTATGGAACTTTCTCCAAGTTAATGAAGATAATTCAGTATATCAGTTCAGTTCAGTCACTCAGTCATGTCCGACTCTTTGCGACCCCATGAATCGCAGAACGCCAGGCCTCCCTGTCCATCACCAACTCCCGGAGTTCACTCAGACTCACATCCATTGAGTCAGTGATGCCATCCAGCCATCTCATCCTCTGTCGTCCCCTTCTCCTCTTGCCCCAAATCCCACCCAGCATCAAAGTTTTTTCCAATGAGTCAATTCTTCACATGAGGTGGCCAAAGTACTGGAGTTTCAGCTTTAGCATCATTCCTTCCAAAGAAATCCCAGGGCTGATCTCCCTCAGAAAGGACTGGTTGGATCTCCTTGCAGTCCAAGGGACTCTCAAAAGTCTTCTCCAACACCAC
>SJYX01012282.1:120587-183917 GCA_006410675.1 Oreotragus oreotragus | reverse complement strand
CTTACTCCCCCTCTGGGACTTACCTTTTTACTCTCTTAACAGCATCTCCTGATGAAAATAAGTTCTTCTTGTTATTTTTTTTAATAGTTACTTACCTGGCTGTGCCAGGTCTAGGTCCTGGCACACGGGGCCTCCAGTTTCCGTGGCGCGATGCCGTCCCTTTAGTTGCGAGGCTCCAGTGTCACCTGCCCGTCATGTCTTCCTTTACGGTTACTCCTTGTGTTTTGCTATCCCAGGGTCACAAAAATTTTTCTTTAGTATTATCTTCGAAAAGTGTTATCGTCTTGCCACTCATGTTTACGTGTACGTACTGCACCAGCAGCTGAGTTATATGAGTGTCTGAGCTGGGACAGGGGGCAGGCTTCCTTTCCCTCATGCTGCTCTCCCGCCAGCTCAGCCCTGTTTGCTGGGAGAGCGTCTTCCTCCTCCTCCCCTGCAGTGTTCCGTTCCTCAGAAGTGGCGCGTCTGTGCGTGTGGGGCAGCTGGCGGGCTCTCTGCTCTGCTCCGCGCGTGCACTTGCCGCCGTGGGCCCGTGCGCCCCCATCTTCCTTGCTGGGGCTTTGACCTCCGGTAGGCTAAGCTGTTGGCCTCACTGTCTTTTCCTTAAGTGTATCTTGGCTGTCTTTGTCTTTTGGCTTCCGTGTGATGTTCAGAGTCAGTTCACCAACTTCCACAAAAATACCTGTTGGGGTTGTGATTCGAAGAACATGACTTAGCGATAATTTCTGAGTGAAATTCATCTCAGAGAACAGGGGCTCAGGAACAGAACGGGGTGAAGGTGGGCACAGCTTGTCCATCGCCAGCTGGGATCTGGCCACCCTGAAGCGCCTGTTTTGCTTTCCGAGTGGCATTTGATGCGTATGGGGGCACAGACCCTGGTTCTTGCGGAGGGACTGTGGCGTCTTAGGGAGCCCGCGTTGGCCCACACTGTGTCTGCGGGCCGGGTGTCCTGGAGAGGAGTCAGCGCCTCGGAGCCCGTGCCCCATGGCCTGCCCGAAGAGAGGCCCCTGAAAGCCTATCTCGCCTCCTGCCTGGCCACGCACTCTCGTACTCGTTTTGACTCTGAAGAGGGTGCAGCACGAGAAGCAGGGCCAGGGAAGCGAAGAGCCGCCTTGCAGCACTGGCCACGGGGAGTGGCGCTGCCACGGAGGGCGCCCTCCCCAGAACCGAACTCCCCGCTCCTCTGTTGTCAGAAGGTGCTCACAAGGTGCCTTCACGCGGTGGCATCGCTCCTGGTGCTGAGGAACGAGAGGCAAGTCCTTGGTCTCACAGACGTAGTTCCGGTGGCAGAGAAAGTCGGCAGATGATGGAGGAGAAAGTTTAAAGGGGAGCAGGGTTGGCGAGAGGGTGCAGGAAGGTGGCCTGTGGGTGTGAGAGGCACCCGTCCAGGGGGGCCACAGGTCCTCGGGCGGGAGCGGGTGCCTTCGGAGCTTGAGGGGGTCCCCGGAGTGTTGGGGGGAGAAGGGGCCCAGACCCAAGCCCTGCTCCCATAGCCCATCTGCAGCCACACTGTTCTCACCCTCCTGCAGCGAAATCTGCAAAATGCAACCTCCCACCCACCTCCACCACCAGCCATCCCTCCGACGCCTCAACTGCGCTGTTCCGGGCGTACAGAGGAGAGGCAGCTAAGGGGAGTATCTCCGCACGTCGGCGGAGGCCTGACTGCACGGGAGTCGCAGTGGCTTCTGCGCGTCCCCGTAGGCTCCCTGGGCCCATGGTGGCAACAGAAGCAGCCCGCAGGAGTGACGGCGTGACTCGGTGACACTCTGTGCCACCCTTCGTGATGTGATGCTTCTGATACGGCGACACTCCTTAGTCAGGTTCCAGACAAAACAAAGCCCGTCCTCCCTTGTCTCATTCCTCGCGGCTGGACGTTCATGAACATCGCAGGGAGAGCACTTCGTGTTGACATGTCACAGGGCATTGGGAGTGTCCAGCAGGCACTGGAAACTGCAGGGCACGTGGGGGTGTTTCTGGGCTGTGTGGACCGTCCTGGGCATTTCAGGTCCACCCTCAGAGCGAAGCTGATGACCTCAGTTGTCATGGGAGCCCTGGATCAGCCCCCAGAGGCGACTCTGCTCCCGGGGACACGGCAGCTGGGCCTGGTAGACTCTGGCAGGCTTCCTGGGTTTTGTTTTGCGTGTGATGTGCAGCGAGAAGCCAGCTCTGAGTAGAGAAGTGATCTGTGTGTGTGTGTTTAATAGCGGTTTTGCTTGCTGATTGATTGATTTCTGGCCGTGCAGGGTCTTCATTGGGGCACGGGCTTTCCTCTAGTTGCACTGAGTGGGGCTGCTGTCCAGGTGCGGGGCACGGGCTTCTCCCGTTGCGGAGGATGGGCTCCAGGGAGGCGTGTGGGCTGCGGTAGTTGCGGCTCCCGGCTCTAGAGCGCAGGCTCAGTGGCTGAGACACACGGGCTGAGTTCCTCTGGGGCGTGTGGGATCTTCCCGGACCAGGCGTCGAACCCATGTCTCCTGAATCAGCAGGTGGATTCTTCGACACTGAGCCACCAGGGAAGCCTCGTGATCTGCGCTTTAATCTCCTGAACACGATGGAGTGGAGACTGAGGGTCAGAGTCTCTCAGCAAGAACTCACCCCCCCCAACCCCCAGGAGAGCTGCAGAGGTGCGAGCTGACCTCAGTCCTTCCTGCCCAGAGTCCATCTGTCTGTCCTAGAGCATCCAAATTGCCCCTCCCAGGGCCTCCCTGAAACATCTCAGCAGAATTTTGCTGTCTGCTGTACAGCGGCATCTCCGCGGGGTCCTCTGAACTCCAAACACTTTATAATGAGTACAGGTGTTGGCAGTCACCTCAATCGGTGCCTTCCCATCCACACCCCCAGTCCATTTTCAGCTGCTTCCTGCACTGAAGATCAAATCCATGCAAACTAGTTGGAAGCAGCTTTGCAGCTGAACTTCACACGTGGGTTGTTTGGCCCTGCAGGGGCCCCCTCCTGACCCCCTTGGGCGCACACGCACCCTCTTGGCTGTGCTGCCTTCTGCTCCAGGGTTTGCCTGGGGTCTGCAAAAGCAGAAGCGTTTCCTCTAACTGGAATCCCCGTGCCAGGCCTGCCAGACAATAGATAGATAATTGGATAAGTCCTCAACTGGAAACTGCTAACAATAACAAAGGAAACTGCACGCACTGTCCTTGGTGTGCTTCTCCGAGAGGGGCTGTTTGCACATGAAGCCTCTTAAAACTCATCTTTTGTTTCTCAACAACAGTGTAACTCGTTTAGTCATGAAACCGAGGCGCTCTCAGAACATGTTCTAGAAGAGTCAGCGCTCTGAAGTGTTTAGTACCAGAGGGGAAGGGCTTGTTCTAAGCTCTCTTCCACCTCGTGGCCCCACGGGTATCGGCTTGAAGGGCAGTGCCAGTCATGTCTGGCGGAACGTGCCATGCTTGGTTGAGGGCTGGGGGCTCAAAGGACACTGTGGGGCTATCACAGAGTTTGCATGTGTTCTCATGAAATCTAACATTATTGAATATGACCTCAGCTCTTAACAAGGCTTCCCTGGGGGCTCAGAGGTTAAGGCATCTGCCTGCTGTGCAGGAGACCTGGGTTCGATCCCTAGGTCGGGAAGATCCCCTGGAGAAGGCAACGGCAACCCACTCCAGTATTCTCTCCTGGAGCATCCCACGGACGGAGGAGCCTGGTGGGCTGCAGTCCATGGGGTCACAAAGAGTCGGACACGACTGAGCGACTTCACTTTCACTTTCAGTTCTTAATGGTCTTCAGATCACCCACACTTTGGCTATCAAAAGTTATTTATTGATTATTTGATATAAAAGGAGATTGGAGCAAATGAGCACGTCATAGCAGTTACCACAGCAGCATACCAAGGAATTAGGTCTCCCTTGAGGGCCACACGCAGATGGTGTGTGGCTGAACCTATTTCTGTTGTTGAGTATGTTGGGGAGGGAATGTTTTGGGTCCTAGAATGTAATGACAGCAGGACTATGCTCTTTGCAGCTTGGGTGTAGGTGGATTTGGATGAGATGGCTGGATGGCGTCACCGACTCAATGGACTTGAGTTTGAGCAAACCCTGGCAGACAGTGACGGGCAGGGGAGCCTGTCATGCTGTGAAGAGCTGGACTAAGTTGGACGCAACTTAGCGACTGAACGACAGCAGCAACCAGCTAGGTCGACAGACACCTGGATTCACCCAGGCACCTAGAAGTTTCTCCCTGGGGGAAGGTGGGATGCATGGCGGAGTTGTTGCCGGCTCCACACCCACTGCCTCTGCTCATATGTGGCAGGTTGAAGAAAACTTTATTGTTTCTGAAATAAAGGTGGGAAGCATCCAAATATCAGCCTTCGTGGCTCTCCAGTGTGGAAACGTGTTAGTTAAAATGCCATTTGTTGTTGCTGCCTAGTCGCTCAGTCATGTCCGACTTTGTGACCCCGTGGACTGTAGCCCGCCAGGCCCCTCTGTCCATGGGATTCACCAGGCAAGAATGCTGGAGTGGGTTGCTGTTTCCTTCTCCAGGGGATCTTCCCGACCCAGGGATCAAACCCACATTTCCTGCATTGGCAGACAGATTCTTTACCACTGAGCCGCCAGGGAAGCCCCATATGTAAGCATACAGCCCATTAGTTAAATAGGGAGAATTAAGGTCAAGTGGCATGGCAGATGGACCTCATCAACGTTTCCCGGGAAGTCTCAGAATTCAGTGTATGAAGAAATGATCCAAATCTGGCTTAACCAGAAGACAGAAAAATTCTCTCCCTGTCTCTCCTGGTCTTAACAGGGGACGGAAAATAAGAAGAATCAGAGCCTCACAAATGGGGACCAAGGGAGCAGAGTACGCCAGGGTCTTCCTATATCCCTTCTCGAGAAAGCAGCGCAGTGCTCCTGGAAGTGGCCTTTGCCTTCTCCCGGCCGTGTCTCTTCCTTTGGAGGCGTGCCCTCTTGATCCTGTTGTTTCATCCTTGTGTCGTCTCCTTACTACCCATTTGCTATGAGATGTTTGTAAAGGCAGGAAACAGCGTCTTCACCAGGAGGGTCTGGAGAAGGTCTTGTCTTCATCCACTGCCATTGCGGCAGGGCCCAGAAACCAGCAGAGACGAGCCTCAGAGGCGATGAGGCGGAGGAGGGCTGGGGGGTGTCAGAGTGGGCGGGGAGCCCACGCCTGCGATCACCACCGCGATCTGTTCGAGCTGCAAGGAGCCTAGCCACCTTGCTCCGCACCCTCATCTCTGAGATAAGAAAACTAAAGTGCACGCCAGGGGCTGAGCCTGTGGATCAGTGGCTGGGCAAGTATTCCAAGGGCAGATACTCAAATGGGGAACTTTGTGAAGAGAGGCTCACAGAACTGAAAAGAAAGCATGTTAGTCACTCAGTCGTGTCTGACTCTGCGACCCCATGGACCGTAGCCCGCCAGGCTCCTCTGTCCATGGGATTCTCCAGGCAAGAACCCTGCAGTGGGTTGCCATCCAGGGGGTCTTCTCGGCCCAGGATGGAAACCCTGCACGGCCGCCAGGCAAGCGCACTGAAAAGAGGGGAGAGTAGAATGGACTTCACGGATCTTTTTACGGAAGCCTAGGCTGTTTTCATTTTTATCATTGTCAGTTTATTTTGGTTTGCCTTTGACCTTCACCACCCCAGCTGGGCAGCGTAAATTGTGCTTGTTAATTTGCCTCCCTTGACAAGTCTGTGGAAGCCTCTCTTTTCAAGGGGTTTGTCAGGTTGAGAAGAGAGAGTGTTTGTTGTACGTTGCATACCCCTACTCCATGATCCAGTCCAGAATGGCCTTGGAAGTTCTTAGTGGGCTGACACAAAAGAAAACGGCTCTGGTTTGCAAAAGTCTGCCTGGATACATCTCCATGTGCATTGATTGATTGGTTTTGCAGGAAAACCCAGCCAAGACAAGACCTTCTGACACTGGCATTAGCCTCGCTCTTTATGCGTCCAATTTATACACTCTACATTTTGTCTATAAAATGTGCCGCTTAAAAAGAATTATCCTTTCATAGAAAGTGGACTTGATTTTTAAAAAATATATAGCATTATGGAAATATTGCTGCATTCCCAAACCCTCCTAAAAGGTTGAAAAGCTTATTTTTCTTTGATCCCCGTCTTTGCTGTGATTTGAGACTGGATTGTAAACAAGCCATAATGCAAGGGACTGCCAAGAGACATGCAACAGAAGCGGGCTCAGAAGTAGAAATTGAGTTTATAGGCAGTGAGATAGGATAATTAGTTTTTATATTTAAAAATATCCTCAAACCAGAGGAGTCTGTTGTCTCAGATGGAGAAAGGAATTGGGTTTGAATCCCAATACTTTAAATAATAGCTTAGTGGAAATGGCTTTGTATAAAATTTATACATAAATCTGCATATGTGTGTACATATGTATGTAATAAATATCTCTTTCTCTCAAACACAGGAATTAAAGTGTCAGTTTAAATCCAAAAATTCAGATTGCACAAATCATTTACGCTTATAATTCCTCCCGTAAATGTTCATATAGCTGGTCGCCCCACTAGCTGTGCTTTTTGTTTTTCCTTTGAGCAGTTATTTGAAGTCCCAAATTCAAACAAACAAAATCGTCTCCTGCTTTTTCTGCCTGGAGAGCAGGAACTGTATCTGGTGTTTACTCCGAGTTTTATGTTTTTTGATCCAGCTGTTGTTCACTTCGGAACATGCATTGAAACCCTGGATGTAGGTAGAACAATCTATGAAGTGGCTGCTGATGTTACATATGCAAAAATTCAGCATACCTTCTGCAAAGGCCAGGGTCTTAGCCACTGTCTCTGTGGTTCTGAATTGTCAGATCCTGGTTTTGGATCTTGAACAGGTTTTTTCTTTTCCAGGCTTGCATCACGACTCTGGGAGGGCATCCTGTCTGAACCGTGCCGTCACCCCAGCCTGGGTCAGTGGGCACAGAGGGAAATAGCCTCTGTGAGCTGGGCTGAGGCCTCCCACTTGGGGACCAGGCCCTGGCTCTCTGCTGAGGGCTCCGCCAATGAAACCACTACTGCTGAGGCATCTTGTGTTTCCACAGAGAAAAGTCTAAGAATGGGATGAACTTGTAAACAAGAGGAAGCTGAGCTGCCTTCCTTACTTGGTCTGCCTTTGAGCAAAGAGCGGTCAGAAGCATGCACCCCTTGGTACCTGCTCTGTGCTTCCTAAGAGCGTTTCATCAACCCTGCGATCTCGGTCTCTTTCTCTGCCTCCTGTCATAAATCTCGGTTTCAAAGGAAAGAAAAGAGGGTTGTTAAAGCATAAACCTCTGGGTCAGCTCTTATTACCTCATACTCTAAGATGATGTCCCAAACCTTTTGTTGAACTGAAATGCTAGATTGGTTTGAAATAAACGGAGCCATCCGCCGCCTGGGGGTAGGAAATCTCTCTGTTGTAAGAGGGTGGCTGTGTGGTTGGTGTGTGGTGTGTTTGCCTGTGCGGAAAGTGGGCTGGGCTCCGGAATAGTGTCTGCCCCGTGGGGACTGGGCACAGAGAGCGGCACCCCGCTCCCCGCAAATGCCCCTAAAAACCAGAGAGAGTTGAATGGGGGCTCTTTCCTATTTGTGGAACAGCTTTCATTCAGGTATAATTTCCTTCACTTGCTTGCAGTTTGCAGTGTCAGATCGCGTCTTCTGTCTTGCACCCCAGTACCTCACATGCTTGTTTGCCATCTGCTCGTTTCCATTGCAAACTGCTCTTTACACAATGTTACTCGGTGTTAATTAGAACATGTGTCTCTTTGTCATTCATCTGGGGAAGGGGGTTAGTGATGATTTATGTCCCTTTAATTGGTTTTCCTCCAAACTGTTATATGTCGTTTATTATTTTACAAGAGCTCCAAGAGAACAGAAAGAGGAAGATCACCTCATTTTTATTCTTCATGACCTTATTTTTAAAAAAAACACTGCTATATTTAAAAAGGATAACCAACAAGGACCTATGGCATAGCTCAGGGAACTCTGCTCAATATTATTTAACAACCTAAAAGGGGAAAGAATTTGAAAAAGAATAAGGACATATGTATGTATATTTGAATCACTTTGCTGTATCCCGGAAACCAACACAACGTTGGTAATGAACTATACTCCAATATATAATAAAAAGTTAGAAAAATGTAGGAAAAAACCCCAATTTGGCCTAAATGTTTTAGTGTTTAAAAAATATGGTCCTTCATATTATAAAGTAGTAATAGAGTATGTCTTTACTGCTTACCTGTGAACAATTTACTATCAGTTATGTTTGTCAAATTATTTTTGAACAGGTAACATGTTCACGTGATTCAAAATTTCAGAGGGACTGGCAGATGCAAACTCTTACGCACAGAATGGGTAGGCAACAGCCCGGCCCTGCAGTACAGCACATGGAGCTACAGAAGAGAGCTGAGAAAGAATGCATGTGTGTATCCGAATCGCTTTGCAATACACTAGAAATTAACACAACATTGTACCTCAACTATACTTCAGCAAAAAAAAAAAAAGAACAAAAACTCCAAAAGGTCCTAGAAGGTCTGCAAGGGAGNAGAAGAGAGCTGAGAAAGAATGCATGTGTGTATCCGAATCGCTTTGCAATACACTAGAAATTAACACAACATTGTACCTCAACTATACTTCAGCAAAAAAAAAAAAAGAACAAAAACTCCAAAAGGTCCTAGAAGGTCTGCAAGGGAGGGGACCCCCTAGGCCCCCCGCCATCCCAGCAGTCTCTGTGTTATCAGGGTCTTGTATGTATGTGTGCATTAATTCTTGTGTATACACATATATTCAGTACATCAGTATAGGTATATATGGGTGTACATTTAAGTACATGCATGCACGTGTGTGTATATATTATTTTCCCCCTTTTTTATACAGAGGGTGGCAAGCATAGATGCTGTTCTGCACGTGGGCTTTTCACTTAAATCCATTTGGGAATTCAGTGTATATGAGTAAGTTAAGAGAGAGCTCCCTCTTTCTTTGTTATTATGGCTTATTCACTAGTCCCTACTGATAGATATTTATAGACTGTTTCCAATTTGTTCTGGGACAGATAATGATGCGGTGGATAGCTTGTGTTAAATTATTCTGAGCGTCCGTAGAAAGGAGTCCTAGAGGCAGGATGCCTGCAGCTGCAAGTGACTGCACGGGCACTTCGATCCTGCCCTGCCCTCCATAGGAGTCAGCAGTTGACAGCAGTAACCGCGGCCCAAATAGTTGGCGGCCTTTCTCACATTCGTGAAAATGGTAGGTGAAGTAACCGTCTGAGTTTACGGGTCAGTCCGTCCTGTCCTTTCTCTTGTTTTGAGTGGTGTCGGGCATGGTGAACAATGTAAACAGCGTGTATACATCTCAAAGACGGAAGCGTATGTGTGCCTCCCCTCAGAACACCGGTAAATTATATCTGGTTTCCAGTAACTTAGACCGCTCACTTCTGTCCTGCTGTGTGATTAACAGTGCATACTCTGTACACGTTGGAAGATACCTAATATTCTCCCTAGATGATTACTGGAGCACGCTGCTGAAATCAGGTTTCAACTGAAATTATTTTTGAGGATGATGCATTTCAAACTAATCTAATCCAGGCTTTCGTTTATAAGGGTACATTAGCTGATATCTTTGAAGATATAATATTTTAAGTCAATTAAACGCTGACATGTTCCCTTTTACTGACAGTACACAGATTCTAGGAAAATCACATTTTGACCGACACGTTGGAGGAAAAAGAAGTCTTTTTAGATTAAAACATGGTCACTTTTCTCCTGGATAGTCTTCTTCGTGTTGAGCTCTACATGCAGCCTCTCGTGGCTGTTTATGCTGAGTCTTGTCTCGCTGTAACAACTGAGTTCATCTGGACGACGCCGTGACCCCAGAGGAGAGGGGAGGCAGGCTGTCTGTTAGCGGGTTGGGCCTCCTTGTCCGAATCTCTTGCTTCTTCTCTCAGGTCGCACAAATCTCTACAAGTGGGAAACACGCCGTCCATTTCTTGGTAGACTGAACTTCCCATCTTACGTTTTAAAAGGGCAAGCCTGTAATTCACCTGGGTAAGCGCCGAGTGGTCACCCGTGCCGCGCCTGGTGTCTTCTCTCCCCTCAAGCGTCCCTCGCTGTGGTGCCTTCAGGAAAAGAGGCGCCTTCTCTGGCAAGCAGGCCTTTTGGAAAGGGAGCGGCACTTGCTGCATTTTCCCGGCGGGGTTTCCCTTTGGGATGAGCACAGAGTTGCAGCAGAGTTCGTAAGAAAGCTGGGATCGCTCCATTGTCCCATCAGGACATCAACCAGCCTCTAAACCAAAGCTGCCTTCAGTGTTTAACCAGCACTTTTGAATTGCTGAAATAGTCCACGTGTCATGAGACCAATTCCTACCCTCCTTCTAGACTCGCACAGTTTTAGAGCCAGAAGGAGGTCTGGAGATGGTCTAGTAGTTGGTCCCAGTTCTGTCGGGGAGGAGGCCAAAGCTGAGGGAAGCTCTGCATTGTGTGAGTGAGTGGGTGGGTGGGGGTAGCAGAGCTGGCACTCCTGAATCCTGGTCCCAAGATCCAGGTTGTTCCGGAAATCTTGCTTAAACATGATTTTATTTTTAGTAGAAAAGTGTACGCTCTTTCAGAAGTCAGTTCTCAGGGCTCTTGGTAAAATCCTTCCGGAGGTGGTCTTTAAGTGAGATTGGTTTCTCTGAAGCCCCTCGGCAGGAGAGAAGACCATAGGCCGCCCTTCCTAAGAAAACCTAGACGGTGCAGCTGCTGAGACAGACCATGGAAAGACGAGGCCTTCTGGGATGCTCCCGACCACGTGGGGCACGACTTTCCAGTGACTTCTGCTCTGTATAGAGACAGCAGCAAAAGCGGGGGCAGGAATGTTGGAAAAAATAAAGGCTTCATCACCTGTTAGCAGGGACTGTCAGAAGTAGGTTGCTTCACGTAAAACATTTAAAGAAAGCTCTTATGAAAACTTTTTCCTATTTTTGGAAAGGAAGGAGGAGGTGGGTAGAGAGAAAAAGAGAGAGGAGGGAGTGTAAGAAAGGAGAGAGGGAAGGATAGCAGAAGAGAGGGATGGTGGGAGGAGCCTGGGTCTTACCTGCATCACAGGTAATGCATCTTCTCAAAACTCTTTCACTTGGACCAGAGAGACCACCGCCACGTGGCAGCAGCTGCCTTCGCCACAGTCTAGAACCCTTGAGTACTACAGATCTGTCTCTATTGCTCAGGCTAAGCCCGAATCCACCATCTGAGTTTAGATGCCTGTAGCTAACCTTGGATTCCCTAGGAGACAGTTGAACCTCAACAAACCTGGGTCTTCACCTACTCTCTTACCTCCACCCCCCACCAGCTCGCTCTTCTGAGTTCCTTATCCCAATGAGCTGCNCTTGGATGAGATGGCTGGATGGCGTCACCGACTCAATGGACTTGAGTTTGAGCAAACCCTGGCAGACAGTGACGGGCAGGGGAGCCTGTCATGCTGCGAAGAGCTGGACTAAGTTGGACGCAACTTAGCGACTGAACGACAGCAGCAACCAGCTAGGTCGACAGACACCTGGATTCACCCAGGCACCTAGAAGTTTCTCCCTGGGGGAAGGTGGGATGCATGGCGGAGTTGTTGCCGGCTCCACACCCACTGCCTCTGCTCATATGTGGCAGGTTGAAGAAAACTTTATTGTTTCTGAAATAAAGGTGGGAAGCATCCAAATATCAGCCTTCGTGGCTCTCCAGTGTGGAAACGTGTTAGTTAAAATGCCATTTGTTGTTGCTGCCTAGTCGCTCAGTCATGTCCGACTTTGTGACCCCGTGGACTGTAGCCCGCCAGGCCCCTCTGTCCATGGGATTCACCAGGCAAGAATGCTGGAGTGGGTTGCTGTTTCCTTCTCCAGGGGATCTTCCCGACCCAGGGATCAAACCCACATTTCCTGCATTGGCAGACAGATTCTTTACCACTGAGCCGCCAGGGAAGCCCCATATGTAAGCATACAGCCCATTAGTTAAATAGGGAGAATTAAGGTCAAGTGGCATGGCAGATGGACCTCATCAACGTTTCCCGGGAAGTCTCAGAATTCAGTGTATGAAGAAATGATCCAAATCTGGCTTAACCAGAAGACAGAAAAATTCTCTCCCTGTCTCTCCTGGTCTTAACAGGGGACGGAAAATAAGAAGAATCAGAGCCTCACAAATGGGGACCAAGGGAGCAGAGTACGCCAGGGTCTTCCTATATCCCTTCTCGAGAAAGCAGCGCAGCGCTCCCGGAAGTGGCCTTTGCCTTCTCCCGGCCGTGTCTCTTCCTTTGGAGGCGTGCCCTCTTGATCCTGTTGTTTCATCCTTGTGTCGTCTCCTTACTACCCATTTGCTATGAGATGTTTGTAAAAGCAGGAAACAGCGTCTTCACCAGGAGGGTCTGGAGAAGGTCTTGTCTTCATCCACTGCCATTGCGGCAGGGCCCAGAAACCAGCAGAGACGAGCCTCAGAGGCGATGAGGCGGAGGAGGGCTGGGGGGTGTCAGAGTGGGCGGGGAGCCCACGCCTGCGATCACCACCGCGATCTGTTCGAGCTGCAAGGAGCCTAGCCACCTTGCTCCGCACCCTCATCTCTGAGATAAGAAAACTAAAGTGCACGCCAGGGGCTGAGCCTGTGGATCAGTGGCTGGGCAAGTATTCCAAGGGCAGATACTCAAATGGGGAACTTTGTGAAGAGAGGCTCACAGAACTGAAAAGAAAGCATGTTAGTCACTCAGTCGTGTCTGACTCTGCGACCCCATGGACCGTAGCCCGCCAGGCTCCTCTGTCCATGGGATTCTCCAGGCAAGAACCCTGCAGTGGGTTGCCATCCAGGGGGTCTTCTCGGCCCAGGATGGAAACCCTGCACGGCCGCCAGGCAAGCGCACTGAAAAGAGGGGAGAGTAGAATGGACTTCACGGATCTTTTTACGGAAGCCTAGGCTGTTTTCATTTTTATCATTGTCAGTTTATTTTGGTTTGCCTTTGACCTTCACCACCCCAGCTGGGCAGCGTAAATTGTGCTTGTTAATTTGCCTCCCTTGACAAGTCTGTGGAAGCCTCTCTTTTCAAGGGGTTTGTCAGGTTGAGAAGAGAGAGTGTTTGTTGTACGTTGCATACCCCTACTCCATGATCCAGTCCAGAATGGCCTTGGAAGTTCTTAGTGGGCTGACACAAAAGAAAACGGCTCTGGTTTGCAAAAGTCTGCCTGGATACATCTCCATGTGCATTGATTGATTGGTTTTGCAGGAAAACCCAGCCAAGACAAGACCTTCTGACACTGGCATTAGCCTCGCTCTTTATGCGTCCAATTTATACACTCTACATTTTGTCTATAAAATGTGCCGCTTAAAAAGAATTATCCTTTCATAGAAAGTGGACTTGATTTTTAAAAAATATATAGCATTATGGAAATATTGCTGCATTCCCAAACCCTCCTAAAAGGTTGAAAAGCTTATTTTTCTTTGATCCCCGTCTTTGCTGTGATTTGAGACTGGATTGTAAACAAGCCATAATGCAAGGGACTGCCAAGAGACATGCAACAGAAGCGGGCTCAGAAGTAGAAATTGAGTTTATAGGCAGTGAGATAGGATAATTAGTTTTTATATTTAAAAATATCCTCAAACCAGAGGAGTCTGTTGTCTCAGATGGAGAAAGGAATTGGGTTTGAATCCCAATACTTTAAATAATAGCTTAGTGGAAATGGCTTTGTATAAAATTTATACATAAATCTGCATATGTGTGTACATATGTATGTAATAAATATCTCTTTCTCTCAAACACAGGAATTAAAGTGTCAGTTTAAATCCAAAAATTCAGATTGCACAAATCATTTACGCTTATAATTCCTCCCGTAAATGTTCATATAGCTGGTCGCCCCACTAGCTGTGCTTTTTGTTTTTCCTTTGAGCAGTTATTTGAAGTCCCAAATTCAAACAAACAAAATCGTCTCCTGCTTTTTCTGCCTGGAGAGCAGGAACTGTATCTGGTGTTTACTCCGAGTTTTATGTTTTTTGATCCAGCTGTTGTTCACTTCGGAACATGCATTGAAACCCTGGATGTAGGTAGAACAATCTATGAAGTGGCTGCTGATGTTACATATGCAAAAATTCAGCATACCTTCTGCAAAGGCCAGGGTCTTAGCCACTGTCTCTGTGGTTCTGAATTGTCAGATCCTGGTTTTGGATCTTGAACAGGTTTTTTCTTTTCCAGGCTTGCATCACGACTTTGGGAGGGCATCCTGTCTGAACCGTGCCGTCACCCCAGCCTGGGTCAGTGGGCACAGAGGGAAATAGCCTCTGTGAGCTGGGCTGAGGCCTCCCACTTGGGGACCAGGCCCTGGCTCTCTGCTGAGGGCTCCGCCAATGAAACCACTACTGCTGAGGCATCTTGTGTTTCCACAGAGAAAAGTCTAAGAATGGGATGAACTTGTAAACAAGAGGAAGCTGAGCTGCCTTCCTTACTTGGTCTGCCTTTGAGCAAAGAGCGGTCAGAAGCATGCACCCCTTGGTACCTGCTCTGTGCTTCCTAAGAGCGTTTCATCAACCCTGCGATCTCGGTCTCTTTCTCTGCCTCCTGTCATAAATCTCGGTTTCAAAGGAAAGAAAAGAGGGTTGTTAAAGCATAAACCTCTGGGTCAGCTCTTATTACCTCATACTCTAAGATGATGTCCCAAACCTTTTGTTGAACTGAAATGCTAGATTGGTTTGAAATAAACGGAGCCATCCGCCGCCTGGGGGTAGGAAATCTCTCTGTTGTAAGAGGGTGGCTGTGTGGTTGGTGTGTGGTGTGTTTGCCTGTGCGGAAAGTGGGCTGGGCTCCGGAATAGTGTCTGCCCCGTGGGGACTGGGCACAGAGAGCGGCACCCCGCTCCCCGCAAATGCCCCTAAAAACCAGAGAGAGTTGAATGGGGGCTCTTTCCTATTTGTGGAACAGCTTTCATTCAGGTATAATTTCCTTCACTTGCTTGCAGTTTGCAGTGTCAGATCGCGTCTTCTGTCTTGCACCCCAGTACCTCACATGCTTGTTTGCCATCTGCTCGTTTCCATTGCAAACTGCTCTTTACACAATGTTACTCGGTGTTAATTAGAACATGTGTCTCTTTGTCATTCATCTGGGGAAGGGGGTTAGTGATGATTTATGTCCCTTTAATTGGTTTTCCTCCAAACTGTTATATGTCGTTTATTATTTTACAAGAGCTCCAAGAGAACAGAAAGAGGAAGATCACCTCATTTTTATTCTTCATGACCTTATTTTTAAAAAAAACACTGCTATATTTAAAAAGGATAACCAACAAGGACCTATGGCATAGCTCAGGGAACTCTGCTCAATATTATTTAACAACCTAAAAGGGGAAAGAATTTGAAAAAGAATAAGGACATATGTATGTATATTTGAATCACTTTGCTGTATCCCGGAAACCAACACAACGTTGGTAATGAACTATACTCCAATATATAATAAAAAGTTAGAAAAATGTAGGAAAAAACCCCAATTTGGCCTAAATGTTTTAGTGTTTAAAAAATATGGTCCTTCATATTATAAAGTAGTAATAGAGTATGTCTTTACTGCTTACCTGTGAACAATTTACTATCAGTTATGTTTGTCAAATTATTTTTGAACAGGTAACATGTTCACGTGATTCAAAATTTCAGAGGGACTGGCAGATGCAAACTCTTACGCACAGAATGGGTAGGCAACAGCCCGGCCCTGCAGTACAGCACATGGAGCTACAGAAGAGAGCTGAGAAAGAATGCATGTGTGTATCCGAATCGCTTTGCAATACACTAGAAATTAACACAACATTGTACCTCAACTATACTTCAGCAAAAAAAAAAAAAGAACAAAAACTCCAAAAGGTCCTAGAAGGTCTGCAAGGGAGGGGACCCCCTAGGCCCCCCGCCATCCCAGCAGTCTCTGTGTTATCAGGGTCTTGTATGTATGTGTGCATTAATTCTTGTGTATACACATATATTCAGTACATCAGTATAGGTATATATGGGTGTACATTTAAGTACATGCATGCACGTGTGTGTATATATTATTTTCCCCCTTTTTTATACAGAGGGTGGCAAGCATAGATGCTGTTCTGCACGTGGGCTTTTCACTTAAATCCATTTGGGAATTCAGTGTATATGAGTAAGTTAAGAGAGAGCTCCCTCTTTCTTTGTTATTATGGCTTATTCACTAGTCCCTACTGATAGATATTTATAGACTGTTTCCAATTTGTTCTGGGACAGATAATGATGCGGTGGATAGCTTGTGTTAAATTATTCTGAGCGTCCGTAGAAAGGAGTCCTAGAGGCAGGATGCCTGCAGCTGCAAGTGACTGCACGGGCACTTCGATCCTGCCCTGCCCTCCATAGGAGTCAGCAGTTGACAGCAGTAACCGCGGCCCAAATAGTTGGCGGCCTTTCTCACATTCGTGAAAATGGTAGGTGAAGTAACCGTCTGAGTTTACGGGTCAGTCCGTCCTGTCCTTTCTCTTGTTTTGAGTGGTGTCGGGCATGGTGAACAATGTAAACAGCGTGTATACATCTCAAAGACGGAAGCGTATGTGTGCCTCCCCTCAGAACACCGGTAAATTATATCTGGTTTCCAGTAACTTAGACCGCTCACTTCTGTCCTGCTGTGTGATTAACAGTGCATACTCTGTACACGTTGGAAGATACCTAATATTCTCCCTAGATGATTACTGGAGCACGCTGCTGAAATCAGGTTTCAACTGAAATTATTTTTGAGGATGATGCATTTCAAACTAATCTAATCCAGGCTTTCGTTTATAAGGGTACATTAGCTGATATCTTTGAAGATATAATATTTTAAGTCAATTAAACGCTGACATGTTCCCTTTTACTGACAGTACACAGATTCTAGGAAAATCACATTTTGACCGACACGTTGGAGGAAAAAGAAGTCTTTTTAGATTAAAACATGGTCACTTTTCTCCTGGATAGTCTTCTTCGTGTTGAGCTCTACATGCAGCCTCTCGTGGCTGTTTATGCTGAGTCTTGTCTCGCTGTAACAACTGAGTTCATCTGGACGACGCCGTGACCCCAGAGGAGAGGGGAGGCAGGCTGTCTGTTAGCGGGTTGGGCCTCCTTGTCCGAATCTCTTGCTTCTTCTCTCAGGTCGCACAAATCTCTACAAGTGGGAAACACGCCGTCCATTTCTTGGTAGACTGAACTTCCCATCTTACGTTTTAAAAGGGCAAGCCTGTAATTCACCTGGGTAAGCGCCGAGTGGTCACCCGTGCCGCGCCTGGTGCCTTCTCTCCCCTCAAGCGTCCCTCGCTGTGGTGCCTTCAGGAAAAGAGGCGCCTTCTCTGGCAAGCAGGCCTTTTGGAAAGGGAGCGGCACTTGCTGCATTTTCCCGGCGGGGTTTCCCTTTGGGATGAGCACAGAGTTGCAGCAGAGTTCGTGAGAAAGCTGGGATCGCTCCATTGTCCCGTCAGGACATCAACCAGCCTCTAAACCAAAGCCGCCTTCAGTGTTTAACCGGCACTTTTGAATTGCTGAAATAGTCCACAGTGTCATGAGACCAATTCCTACCCTCCTTCTAGACTCGCACAGTTTTAGAGCCAGAAGGAGGTCTGGAGATGGTCTAGTAGTTGGTCCCAGTTCTGTCGGGGAGGAGGCCAAAGCTGAGGGAAGCTCTGCATTGTGTGAGTGAGTGGGTGGGTGGGGGTAGCAGAGCTGGCACTCCTGAATCCTGGTCCCAAGATCCAGGTTGTTCCGGAAATCTTGCTTAAACATGATTTTATTTTTAGTAGAAAAGTGTACGCTCTTTCAGAAGTCAGTTCTCAGGGCTCTTGGTAAAATCCTTCCGGAGGTGGTCTTTAAGTGAGATTGGTTTCTCTGAAGCCCCTCGGCAGGAGAGAAGACCATAGGCCGCCCTTCCTAAGAAAACCTAGACGGTGCAGCTGCTGAGACAGACCATGGAAAGACGAGGCCTTCTGGGATGCTCCCGACCACGTGGGGCACGACTTTCCAGTGACTTCTGCTCTGTATAGAGACAGCAGCAAAAGCGGGGGCAGGAATGTTGGAAAAAATAAAGGCTTCATCACCTGTTAGCAGGGACTGTCAGAAGTAGGTTGCTTCACGTAAAACATTTAAAGAAAGCTCTTATGAAAACTTTTTCCTATTTTTGGAAAGGAAGGAGGAGGTGGGTAGAGAGAAAAAGAGAGAGGAGGGAGTGTAAGAAAGGAGAGAGGGAAGGATAGCAGAAGAGAGGGATGGTGGGAGGAGCCTGGGTCTTACCTGCATCACAGGTAATGCATCTTCTCAAAACTCTTTCACTTGGACCAGAGAGACCACCGCCACGTGGCAGCAGCTGCCTTCGCCACAGTCTAGAACCCTTGAGTACTACAGATCTGTCTCTATTGCTCAGGCTAAGCCCGAATCCACCATCTGAGTTTAGATGCCTGTAGCTAACCTTGGATTCCCTAGGAGACAGTTGAACCTCAACAAACCTGGGTCTTCACCTACTCTCTTACCTCCACCCCCCACCAGCTCGCTCTTCTGAGTTCCTTATCCCAATGAGCTGCTCCCTTGGGCTTCTAGAAACCCAAGACAGACCTTTGGGACTCGCTCCTGGTTGCATCTTCTCCACCTTCCCCCGCCAGGGCCACCAGCCCAGTAGACCCCACCTCCTTTGTGTCTCCCAGATCCGGCTTCTCCCGCTCCCCTGCTGCCTCTGTTTTGGATCGCAGCCTCCTCGTTCCTTCTTGAGCTGGTGCAGCAGCCTCTAAGTGGCCCCTCTGCTGCCCCAGAGCGCGCCTCTCCAACGTGGCTTCCAGGCCACTGCCAGATAACTCTTTCTAGGAAAGCCTATCTGATCACGGAATTCCCCTGCCTGAACCGCTCCGTTTGCCGCCTGTCCCCTACAGAAACACGGTCCAGTCTGGCCCACGCTCACTCCTTGAGCCCCCATGTCCGTCTCCCCTCCCCGACAGGATGCCCTCCACTCGGCCCTGAGCTCTCCTGTTCCCTGCCCTTTGCCTCCTGAGCGGCTCATTCTGCTTCCGCCTGCTTCCCTCTTTCTGGTCTGACTCCTGCAGATCTTTCTGAGCTCAGCTCGAATGGCACTTATTTTAAAAGACACTTGTGTACATTTGCTGTGTGCCAGGCGCTAGTCTAAGGGCTTTATGTAGAGTCATTTATTTACTCCTCAAAACCACAAGAGGAAGGATTATCATTCCTATTTTATGGATGAGGAACTAAGAACACTGGTGAAAGAGCTTTTCTCACTAGCCCACTGGCTGCGAGGCTGGACCAGAAGCCAGCTTTTGCCACTGTTGGCATTTGATTTTGACTTGTGTGCAGTGTGTATCTATACACATATGTGTGAGTGTGTGTGAACGGGCTTCCCTGGTGGCTCAGACGGTAAAGAATCTGCCTGCAGTGCGGGAGACCTGACTTCCATCCCCGGGTCGGGAAGATCCCCTGGAGCAGTGTATACACTGTTACGTTGTTTGGTCGTTCAGTCTCATCTGACTCTCTGGCCCCATGGACGCCAGCCCTCCAGGCTCCTCTGTCCATGGGATTTTCTGGTCAAGAATGCTGGAGTGGGGTGCACCTCCTTCTCCAGGGGATCTTCCCGACCCAGGGGTGGAGCCCGGGGTCTCCTGCACTGCAGGAGGGTTCTTTACCCCTGGATGGCCAGTGCATACGGGCTTCCCTGATAGCTCAGTTGGTAAAGAGTCCGCCTACGGTCAGTGCAGGAGACCCCGGTTTGATTCCTGGGTCGGGAAGATCTGCTGGAGAGGGGATGGGCTACCCACTCCAGTATTCTTGGGCTTCGCTTGTGGCTCAGCAGGTAAAGAATCCACCTGCAATGCGGGAGCCCTGAGTTTAGTCCCTGGGTTGGGACTGATCCCCTGGAGAGGGAATAGGCTCCCTGCTCCAGTACTCTGGCCTGGAGAATCCCATGGGCAGTCCATGGGGTCACAAAGAGCTGGAAACTACGCGTGACTTTCACCTTCTTTTCACAGCATATACTTCCTTGTGGCTCAGGGGGAGGGTGGAGAGGATGCAGCCGGGATGACTCCCAGACTTCTGACTGGGGTTGTTGGAAGCCCAAGATTCAACTCATTGAGAAGCAATTCAGAAGAAAGAGCTGGTGGGGGGTCGAGGTAAGATGGTAGGTCAGGTCCCAGGCTTGTTGAAGTGCAAATGGTCTATATATATAACATATTTTATATGTATATATATGCACACACACTTGTTTTCTGAACAGGCATAAGGACATATTATTAAATTTAAAAGGTGTGAAGGACACAATGGCAAGGGAGGCCCCGCCCACCCTTGCATTCCAGCCGCCGCCTCCCTCCTCCGTACTCACCTAGAGTTGTCAGCCCCTCGCGTGTCTCCGTGAGGCACACACAGACACACACGTCTGCGCTACGTGACTGTGCTTTGGCATTTTGGTCACATGTCCCACTTTTGTCGCTTTTACTCCGCTCTGTTTGCTTAGCCGTATTCCTCGGGGCTTCTTCCGCATCAACACAGTAAGACCTTCCTCTCCTCTTTTATGGCTGAATACTAGGCCATTATGGGGAGACGCAGTAATTTATTTAATCAGTCTCCTTGGGTGGATATTTAGGTGGTTCTCAGACTGTGGCTGGTAGAAGCACTGCTGTGGAGATTGGTTTTCTATGGGCATCATTTGAACGTGTGTGCGTTTATCCGCTGGATAAAATGCTTACTGGAGTTTTGGGTCAGAGGGTAAAGGCAAGTTATAGTTTTGATAGACAGTGCCAGACTGTCCTCCTAACGGATGCGTGCATCTAGTCTCTCGTTAGTAATCTATGAGCGCGCCTCTATTCTCACACTCTCACTAGCGCTCGTGAAATAAAGCGTTTCAGTGCCCGCCGACCCTAATACATTGTTAGGTCTGCATTTCTCTTATGATGAGTAAAGTTTGGTATCTTTAACGTGTTTTGAATTGTTTTGAATTTCTTTTATATCAGCTGCCTGTCCATTTGGTCTTGCTGGGTGTTTTCTTATTGGTTTGTAGGCATTCCTTACACGTTAATGAATTTAGCCTTTGTCTATGATTTATGTTCCCAATAGTTCTCTGGTTTATGTTTTGTCTTTGTTTAGGGCTTATTTCTCCCAGGCAGAAAATGTTTCCTTTCCTGTAATCAGATTTATCAGTTGTTGTGTTTTTTCCTTTTGTAGCCTCTGGAGTTTGAGTGTAGCAGGGCTGGCCTGCCCCACCTAGATTATGAAATCCTCCACGTGCGTGCGTGCTTGAATTTAGCCTTTGTCTGTGATTTATGTTCCCAATAGTTCTCTGGTTTATGTTTTGTCTTTGTTTAGGGCTTATTTCTCCCAGGCAGAAAATGTTTCCTTTCCTGTAATCAGATTTATCAGTTGTTGTGTTTTTTCCTTTTGTAGCCTCTGGAGTTTGAGTGTAGCAGGGCTGGCCTGCCCCACCTAGATTATGAAATCCTCCACGTGCGTGCGTGTATACAGTCCTTCCAGAGAGCAAATCAGTAGAGTGTGAGAGCTTGGAGAGCGGATTCTGGAGTGAACCGGCCCGACTTCCGGCCCCGGTTTCGCCTCTGGCTTGTTCCGCGTTCCCGGGTGACGCCTTTACATGGGCTGCTACCACGGCATCGAGGGGCGCTGCCTGGGCTGCTGACGGCGGCCCTTCCCGTGTGGCTGTCTCCTCCAGGTTCCCTCTCCCCCGGGGCCGCGCCCAGCGCGCCGGGGCTCTGCCGACGCGCCGGAGGGTCCGTTCCGAGCGCTTGGCTGTCTGCCTTGACCGAGCGGCGAGGCCGGGGGTCCTGGCGGTCGGGGGCCTCTCTGCTCTCGGCCCGGCGCCCCGCCAGCCCTGCAACCGCGCTCCTCTCCGGGGGTCACCCGCGAGGGTCCGCGCTCCTCCTCGGAAGCGGCCCTGCAGGCCCCTCGCCCCTCTGCCCCCTGCCCGCCCCGTGGACAGTGCCCCGGGTCGCGTGGGCAGCGCCCCTCTGCCTTTTTGCCCCTGCGGCCTGCTGGCGCCCGTCCTGTTCTCATTCACGGGCGGAGAGGCCCCCACCCAGGGCACTGCTCGCGCTCCGTGCCCAGAAACGGCCGTGACCGAGCGGCTTGGGAGAGTGGAGGCTTTAACCGCAAGAGGCGTAAGCAGCTTGGCTGGGTTGGTGTCCTTTCCCATGGACCATGAAGAAAGGATAATCCCAAGTAGTAAGGTTTTTAGTGGATGACCATCCTTAAAATTTCCATCATGTCAACTTCTGTTAATATTTACTAAAATTTTACTGAATTGTCATAGATGCTAACTCCTAAATGCTAACTCTTTGAAAAAAAAAAAAAAAAAGACTTGAGATTGTAGAAGCTGTTCAGAGGCACTGAGAGCTAGGGTTTAATCTCCTGACTTGCATCTCTGTCGCTCTCTTAACTCCTCCTTTGCCTCATTTAGTATTTCCTTTGTGGACTTGGTTTTAACATCATCCCCTTGATATTCCAGTGGTAGGAGGTGCGTCAAAGCAGTAAGATCATCTTGTATTTGCTTTTGCCAGCATCCTTGTCATTAACAAAATACTGCTTGGAGCGCGTGTCGAGTTTTACGGTGGGCTGAACCAAATTTTAATCATGACTCATAGGAAACATGCTAGTACATTGCCAGAGAGATGGTTCAAGGGCAAATAGAACCCTCTATTTGTGGGGGATAGATTACCATGGTGAGTGAGTCACAGCCCCTGAACTCAAAGGCCTACTGTGTGTAGGCACTTCACTTGGAATTTTACATTTGCGATTTGCCTATCCTAAGAGATGAGCACCTTCGTTCTGGTTGTTTGGAAGTTGAGTTGAAGAGAAGCTGACAGTGACCCCATCGTAGTTGCAGAGGCAGGATTAAGATGGTGAAGTGGTTCCCCAGGTTTCCAGGGCCTTTGCCCGTGTATTGCGTTTCCTTCTGGAAACTAGGGTCTGGTAGAGGGAGCAGAGGAATAAAGAAGGACGTGACTGCTTTCAGTGAAAAGGAAAAACAATGACACGAAAAGAAGAGAAAGCGATGGACGCCCTTCGCCCTCTTTCTGGTTGGTCACTCTGGCCTGGAATCCCACCTTGCAGCTCGGATGGTGATTGCGCCAGAGAGAAAGGCCACTCTTCCACCAGCCTGCTCCCCAGCCCCCAGCCTGATGGAGGCCCTCACCAGCTGCCTCCCCTGCAGGTCTTGGAAACGTGTACTGAAGAAGCACGGCGTGTCCCGCCTGGCTGCAGTCCCGGGGGAAGTACAGTCACACCGGCTCCCTCTGGAACCCAGGCTCAAGGAGTTAAATTTAAAAATGCGTGAGGTTCCTGAGGCCCCGTGCTGTGTTGCTAGCATGTTCTGCAGCCTTAAGGACGCTCAGCCCTCACGTCCCCCCACGTCCTAGGGGGACGGGTCAGCTCACCATCCACACCAGCCGCCCCTCAGGGCCGACATTTGCTTTGCTTTTCCTTGGAAGGCTTTCAGCTCCTCTGTGAGAGATTCCTGTTATCTCCTCTCCCGCTTCCAGAAGTAGCGTCTCTGCCCCAACTGGAAAACTTGCTTGGTCCTGAGTGTTTTGGAAACAGAATGTGCAGTGAGAGAATCCCTGCTTTGTGAATACTGGATCACTTTGTTCCCTGGCACAACAATCCCTCCTTTGTGTTAAACATCTGAGAACAGAAGTTCTAAATAACATTTTTACATTCCCTGCTGATGTGAGTTCTTTATTTGGGGACAACAGCTCTGTGCTCGTTCCTGTCAAGTTCTGATGTCTTTTCCCCTCTCGAGTGGCAGGGACGCGCTTGCGTTGTGGGGGCGCGGCGCCTCCTGCGGGGCCTCTTCCGTGTCGGTGAGCTGCTCAGAGCCGAGGCTCTCGACTGGGAGCCGGCAGGCTGCGCCGCCAGATACGGCGGGGCCAGGTGGGCAGGCAGACCAGAGTAGCCGCTCGTCCGCCTCCTCCCCGAAACGCAGAGGAGCTACCCCGCAGGCCCGCGGAGGCCTGATCCGGCCAGGAGCCGCGCTCAGCGTGAACGGGGTGAGCTCCCGCCCGCCCGGGTTCTGCAGTCCCGACTCTGCTCACCCCCCAGCTCTGTCGGCCAGCTCAGCACGAGTGGCTGGTGGACACCCTCAACGAGAAAGCGCGGCCCATCTTTCCCTTTATTTTGTACTTGGGTAGAGTGCTTGTCCTTTTACTCCGAAGGCAAGGAAGTGTACCCTGGGCGGTCCCGTGGTTAAAACTCCACGCTTCCAATGCAGGGGTACAGGTTCAATTCCGGGTCAGGGGACGAAGATCTCACATGCTACCTGGCACGGCCAAAGGGGGAAAAAAAGAAGTACACGTACTCCCTTCTTTAGGCAAATCTAGGTTTATAGGATGGAGAAGGCAATGGTACCCCACTCCAGTACTCTTGCCTGGAAAATCCCATGGACGGAGGAGCCTGGTGGGCTGCAATCCATGGGGTCACTAAGAGTTGGACACGACTGAGTGACTTCCCTTTCACTTTTCACTTTCATGCATTGAAGGAAATGGCAGCCCACTCCAGTGTTCTTGCCTGGAGAATCCCAGGGGCGGCAGAGCCTGTGGGCTGCCGTCTATGGGGTCACACAGAGTCGGACACGACTGAAGCGACTTAGCAGCGGCAGCAGGTTATAGAAATTCAGTTTTGTAAGACAAAGGAGGACACTTTGTTTCTTAGAAAATTTACCACTGCGTTCCAAGTAGCATAGATGGAATAATAAAGATACGATCCACTCCCCAAGAGGGTTTGCATTTGTGTGAGTTTCAGGACCACCCCCCCCTCTTACCGCTTTGACAAGTATATGTTGAGTCGTCCTGCGTGAGGCAGGATCCCTGCAGCTCATCCAGGGAGCTCGCTGGCTCTGGCGTTCTATCACTTTGGGTCAGAGGTGTCCTTCCCGCTGTCTGTTCTTCTGTGAACGGCATCCTCGCGCCTCCCCGGGGCCCAGCACCCTGCTGGTGCTCTCCGCCGTCTGCCTGGTTCCTGTTGGGGGTGGTTGGAGCAGTGATGCTCTTCACCCTGGAGCAAGGGGTGGTGCTTGGTCTCCCCCGCATCCCAGCAGCCGGTCCTTGATACAGCGAGGGAGGCTCCTGGGAAGCTGAGACACCCTCAGAGGCCTCCTGAGTCTGAAGCACTGGAATCGATTGTATCATTTTATAAGTGAAAGAACATTCTACTCCTCCTATTTAACCTTCCCTTGCAAACTCAAATGGGAAAATCACTCCCCGGACAGACCGGCTCAGGGGATAATAAAAAGTGCCCTTCAGGAGGCAGGCTGACAGTACCTGCATTAGCGTTAGGATAAGAACAAGCCCCTCGAGGGGAGATGGAGCCCTTCTTCGGACCTTAATTGACTTCTGTGTTCGTTCTGCCTCTTTTAATTCTTGGTGGAAAAGTGATTTGCAGTGCAAAGTGGCTTTCCACGTTATAGGCGCTGGGTTATGTAATACCGTTCTTATCAGGAGATCATTTCTGCTTGTTTTGCCTTTTTCTTTGCCCCCGATCCAGCTCATGTTTATTTTTCCTTTTCGTTTTATTTCCTCTTGCTTATAGAATTATTGTTCCTCTTCTGGGTCCCACTTCATCAATCTGCATCATCTGCCGGGGGGATGGGGAGATAGAGGATGCAATTGGTCCTTTTTTTTTTTTTTAAGTCAATTGGCTGGAACTCTTTAAGGAATAGTCAGCTTTCCCCCAATGAGTTTGTTACATTGGAGCCTCCTTAGTTATAAGTTTTCCCAACAAGAATACTGCAGTGGGTTACCATTTTCTCCTCCAAGGGATTTTCCCAACCCGGGGATTGAACTCACATCTCAGGCGTGTCCTACACTGGCAGGCAGAGTCTTCACTGCTGAGCCATCAAGGAGGCCTATTCTATAGACCGGTAGCTTCTAAATCTTGTTGTAAATTGAGCTTGTGAAGCCCTCCATCATGGGCCTCTCAAACAGTGTGCCTAATAAATACAGAAGTCGAGATCTCCAGGGTGTTGGCATATTTTCAGTTATGCTGCGAGGGAACTCCGCCATGCCCTTGTTGCTGTGTGCACAAGCCTGTGTGTGCGTATGCATGTGTATGTGAGTACGGAGAAAAAAGCGATAGTCGACTGTTAGGTGTTTAGGGAAAGAGTTGTTAGGCTTACATCATAACGAAAAAGACAGCGTTTGTTTATGGCAGTACTGATGTGATCAAGAAGGAGGAGGAGCCAGACGTGATCAAAGCACACCTAATCTCTCAGGTTTCGGGAACATCTGAGTCTCGAGGTTTGGTCCTCATTATGATATGTTGAGAGGTGGTGGTTTAAAAGCAAGAAGGGGGAGAGGCCAGCTGTGGAGAAGGGCGGCTGAGGCAGTGAGAAAGCAGATGTGTGCGCCTGACTGCAGCCCCTTCTATGTGGAGCCGCGCTCACTTGTCTCTGGGGGGCTGCAGGGGGAGGTCCCTCAGAGGCCGCTTGATAAAAGTCAGCCGTCCTGCTCCTTCTGTTCAGTAGGCATTCACACATCCGGTAGCTTTGCCAGTCGTGACCTGGTGTCTCGTGGGCCCAGTTCACACCTGCCTTGGGAAGTCCACTCAGGGAGGGGACAGCCCTTGCTGGGTCTGGACGTCGAGAGCCTGGCGGGCAGGGCAGGTGAGGCCCTGGGAGGCTGGGAGGGGTTACCCGGAAACCGGAGGCTGAGATGCGAATACAAGCAGGCGGGTGCCCCGGGGGTAGCGCACTGACTGCAGTCGGATCCTTGTCCTGAGGAAACGCCGCCCCTTTGTTCCGCTCCTGGCGCATTCATCCCGTGTGATGGCCCTTCCGTGTTTCATTCCGTGTTCATCCACCTGGCACAGCTTCAGCGCCAGCGCCTGGCGAGGTACCCGCCCTGCCTCGGGAGCCGTGCGCACGTGGGCGTGAGCGGAGTGTGCGCACGCGCCGGGTGTGTCCTCGCGCGTGAGCGGAGTGTGCGCACGCGCCGGGTGTGTCCTCGCGCGTGAGCGGAGTGTGCGCACGCGCCGGGTGTGTCCTCGCGCGTGAGCGGAGTGTGCGCACGCGCCGGGTGTGTCCTCGCGCGTGAGCGGAGTGTGCGCACGCGCCGGGTGTGTCCTCGCGCGTGAGCGGAGTGTGCGCACGCGCCGGGTGTGTCCTCGCGCGTGAGCGGAGTGTGCGCACGCGCCGGGTGTGTCCTCGCGCGTGAGCGGAGTGTGCGCACGCGCCGGGTGTGTCCTCGCGCGTGAGCGGAGTGTGCGCACGCGCCGGGTGTGTCCTCGCGCGTGAGCGGAGTGTGCGCACGCGCCGGGTGTGTCCTCGCGCGTGAGCGGAGTGTGCGCACGCGCCGGGTGTGTCCTCGCGCGTGAGCGGAGTGTGCGCACGCGCCGGGTGTGTCCTCGCGCGTGAGCGGAGTGTGCGCACGCGCCGGGTGTGTCCTCGCGCGTGAGCGGAGTGTGCGCACGCGCCGGGTGTGTCCTCGCGCGTGAGCGGAGTGTGCGCACGCGCCGGGTGTGTCCTCGCGCGTGAGCGGAGTGTGCGCACGCGCCGGGTGTGTCCTCGCGCGTGAGCGGAGTGTGCGCACGCGCCGGGTGTGTCCTCGCGCGTGAGCGGAGTGTGCGCACGCGCCGGGTGTGTCCTCGCGCGTGAGCGGAGTGTGCGCACGCGCCGGGTGTGTCCTCGCGCGTGAGCGGAGTGTGCGCACGCGCCGGGTGTGTCCTCGCGCGTGAGCGGAGTGTGCGCACGCGCCGGGTGTGTCCTCGCGCGTGAGCGGAGTGTGCGCACGCGCCGGGTGTGTCCTCGCGCGTGAGCGGAGTGTGCGCACGCGCCGGGTGTGTCCTCGCGCGTGAGCGGAGTGTGCGCACGCGCCGGGTGTGTCCTCGCGCGTGAGCGGAGTGTGCGCACGCGCCGGGTGTGTCCTCGCGCGTGAGCGGAGTGTGCGCACGCGCCGGGTGTGTCCTCGCGCGTGAGCGGAGTGTGCGCACGCGCCGGGTGTGTCCTCGCGCGTGAGCGGAGTGTGCGCACGCGCCGGGTGTGTCCTCGCGCGTGAGCGGAGTGTGCGCACGCGCCGGGTGTGTCCTCGCGCGTGAGCGGAGTGTGCGCACGCGCCGGGTGTGTCCTCGCGCGTGAGCGGAGTGTGCGCACGCGCCGGGTGTGTCCTCGCGCGTGAGCGGAGTGTGCGCACGCGCCGGGTGTGTCCTCGCGCGTGAGCGGAGTGTGCGCACGCGCCGGGTGTGTCCTCGCGCGTGAGCGGAGTGTGCGCACGCGCCGGGTGTGTCCTCGCGCGTGAGCGGAGTGTGCGCACGCGCCGGGTGTGTCCTCGCGCGTGAGCGGAGTGTGCGCACGCGCCGGGTGTGTCCTCGCGCGTGAGCGGAGTGTGCGCACGCGCCGGGTGTGTCCTCGCGCGTGAGCGGAGTGTGCGCACGCGCCGGGTGTGTCCTCGCGCGTGAGCGGAGTGTGCGCACGCGCCGGGTGTGTCCTCGCGCGTGAGCGGAGTGTGCGCACGCGCCGGGTGTGTCCTCGCGCGTGAGCGGAGTGTGCGCACGCGCCGGGTGTGTCCTCGCGCGTGAGCGGAGTGTGCGCACGCGCCGGGTGTGTCCTCGCGCGTGAGCGGAGTGTGCGCACGCGCCGGGTGTGTCCTCGCGCGTGAGCGGAGTGTGCGCACGCGCCGGGTGTGTCCTCGCGCGTGAGCGGAGTGTGCGCACGCGCCGGGTGTGTCCTCGCGCGTGAGCGGAGTGTGCGCACGCGCCGGGTGTGTCCTCGCGCGTGAGCGGAGTGTGCGCACGCGCCGGGTGTGTCCTCGCGCGTGAGCGGAGTGTGCGCACGCGCCGGGTGTGTCCTCGCGCGTGAGCGGAGTGTGCGCACGCGCCGGGTGTGTCCTCGCGCGTGAGCGGAGTGTGCGCACGCGCCGGGTGTGTCCTCGCGCGTGAGCGGAGTGTGCGCACGCGCCGGGTGTGTCCTCGCGCGTGAGCGGAGTGTGCGCACGCGCCGGGTGTGTCCTCGCGCGTGAGCGGAGTGTGCGCACGCGCCGGGTGTGTCCTCGCGCGTGAGCGGAGTGTGCGCACGCGCCGGGTGTGTCCTCGCGCGTGAGCGGAGTGTGCGCACGCGCCGGGTGTGTCCTCGCGCGTGAGCGGAGTGTGCGCACGCGCCGGGTGTGTCCTCGCGCGTGAGCGGAGTGTGCGCACGCGCCGGGTGTGTCCTCGCGCGTGAGCGGAGTGTGTGCATGCGCCGGGTGTGTCCTCTGCGGCTCCCGGCCGGGTGTGCCCGGCGCGCTGGAACGCTGCCCGCTGTCCCGCGCCTCCGGCCGGCTGCCGGGGCCCTTGCACCGGGTCCCACGGTCATCAATAGGCCTCTTCATGTGCGAGGTGACCACACGCTTTGGCACAGCACCACTGGCTGCTGGGCTCAGTGGAACCATTCTTAGGGGCAGCAGAGCGCATGGGACCTCTTCCGTCCATCTGTCCATCCGAGAAAGTCACCGCTCGCATCACGGATCCAAGGGACTTGATCCAGGCCACCAGCACTCAGCATTTCTTTTTGTGGATTAAGTAAAAGTCGATGAGCGAATGATTGTGAGTAAGCCCTATTGTGAGGTTTTCTGATGCTGGGTAGCGGAGTCACGGAAATCTTGGTCAGGCGCGTTCATGGGGAAGGAAGCCGGTGACAGGCTCTCTGAAGCTCTCTGTTTTCATTGGAGTCGATTCTTAATCATCCAAGGCAATAGGGAAAATTACTGTCATTGATGAGACAAACCCACAGAAAGTTCAAAAATGCTTGAGATGGGGCCAGCAGGCGTGTGAGTGCGCCCGTGCACACTCAGCCGCCGTGTGTCCCTGAGGACAGGGAGGGCAGTGTCCAGGGGGACCCGCTGCAGGGTGGAGGCGGCCGGGGGGCGGTGGACGCGGGGGTCCTCAGTGCTCAGGGCTCAGCGTCGACCACCGGGAGGGCTGACCAGGTTGCTGGTGATGCCCTCAGGGCCGTTCCATTTATGCTTTTCATAGGTCAGAGTAACTCATGCATGTGGTTAAAAAGTCAAAGAGCACAGAAGGCATTTAATACAAAATAACTGCCCCGCACTGCGCCGCTCCTCCCTTAGATTTGCTTCCCAGAGGCAATATCTTTTAACCCTCCCACACTTTTTAAAAGTTCTTTTGCCGATTTAAATAATATATGTTTATTATTATCATTATATTAGTATGTATTATATACATTATATTTGATATAGTATATATTATATTATTTAAAGAGTTCATCTCTTTAAATAATGTTTATGTTATATGTTATCTATATGTATATATTTTATACAGTATAATTAATACAAAATATAAATAATATATAATTAATCAATAATATAAACATATTTATTATACATAATATAATTATAATATATAATATGTATGTTATAACTATATTATATAATTATATATATTATATATTATATGTATTATATAAATGTCAATGTTATTTAAAGAGTTCTTCATATCTTTAAATAATGTTTATTGTTATATATTATTTATAATGTATAAATGTTGATGTTATTTAAAGAGTTATCTTTAAATGTTTATTGTTATATATTATCTATATCTATTATAGATATTACCTATAATATATAGACATATATTATTATATTAATATTAGTATACTTAAAAGAGTTCTTCATCTAAATATATGTTAACTATTATATATTATTTTGTTAATATTATTTAGAGAGCTCTTCTGTTTTTTTAACTTATACATTTTAATTGGAGGATAATTACTTTACAGTATTGTAGTGGGTTTTGCCATACATTGACATGAATTTGCCATGTACATTTACTGTTTGGACTAAGGTCGTAGGGCTGCTAGAGCAAAGTTCCACAGAGAAGGTGGCTTCAAGCAGCAGGAGGTTATCCTCCCACAGTTGTGGAGACTGGAAACCCAGAGTCGAGTTGCCGCAGAGCAGTGCTCCTCCGAAGGCCCCTCGGCTGGGGGACCGTCCTCAGCCCCTGTTGGCACTGTGTCTCCTCCAGCCACCTCTGTGACTGCATGAGCCCTCCTGAGCCTGTGGCCCCGCAGTCCTCCCTGAGCCTGTGGCCTCCCTGAGCCTGTGGCCCCACGGCCCTCCCTGAGCCTGTGGCCCCGCGGCCCTCCCTGAGCCTGTGGCCCCGCGGCCCTCCCTGAGTGTGTGGCCGTGTGGCCTCCATGAGCCTGTGGCCCCGTGGCCCTCCCTGAGCCTGTGGCCGGGTGGTGTTTCCCATTTCTTGTGCGGACACCAGCCATTGGGTCAGAGGACGGTCTTACATCTGCAAAGGCCCCGTTTCCAAAACAGGGCACGCTGGCAGGCACCAGAGTCAGGGCTGGAAAGTGTCAAAGATGGATACCATTTGAGACTCTAGGTCAGGCAGAGAAGGGGGAGTATTGGATGGCGTCCCTTACGTGCAGAGTCTAAAAAGCCGTGACGCAAGTGAGCTTGTTCGCGGAACAGAAGCAGAGCCGCAGAGCCGCGGAATGAACCTAGGAACTTATGGTCGCCGGGAGGCGGGGGCGGGGGAAGGGATAGTTAAGGAGTTTAGGATGGACATGTACACACTGCTGCACTTAAAATGGATAACCCAGAAGGACCCACTGCAGAACACAGGAGCTCTGCCCAGTGGCATGCGGCAGCCTGCATGGGAGAGGGGTCTGGGGGGAAGGGATACATGTTTAGGTGTGACTGAGGCCTTTTGCTTCACCTGAAACTGTCAAACATTGTTGGTCAGCTCTACACCAATACAAAATTAAAGTTTTTTTTTTAATGAAGAAAGGGGGCACGATTCAGCCCCTAATGCAAGCTCTCGGTTTGTGAGCATTTGCTTTTGTTGACCTCACACCTTACTCAGCCCCATTTCTCCCCCGATTCTCCCCTCCATGGTGATGTCCCCCTTCCCAGCCCCTCACCCCCAAGGGTGTTGCTTACATTTCAAACGCATTCTTGAAACTTCATTTCTTATTCCACTAATCGTAGAGATTATCATTTAATTATCCATTAAAAAGTAGGAGCACTATCCCTCCTGACTCCCCTTCTCCCTCCCACCTCCCAACCTCTGTCAGCTAGTGCCAAGACTGGTGGCTCCTGGGTTCTCTGTGGCTGGCTGAATGGTTACATCCTTTGCCATCTGCCCACAGATGCAGAATTGATGGTTCTCCAAAGCTTCTATGCAGTGGATCTGCAAGTGGAGAAACAGTAAACAAGCTTTCATTCTCTGTTATTCTGTGTATGTTTGCTGGATTGTGTTGTCTTCGTATGCTCTCTTCATACGCTGTCTCATATGTTTCATGGACATATGTTTGGTTTCAATGGACGTTTGAACATAACTATTAATTTCTCCACTTGGGCTTGGCTGATTAGGTTGATTCATTAGCACCAACGTAGCCAGGAAAGCAGTTAGCATCAGAAAGCAATGATTAAAATGCTTTCTACTTTTGGAAGAATGGGAATATAAGAGTAGGCTTATGATGCTTTAGAATTTGTATTTCATTTGATTTTAGACGGCAGCATACTTTTCCAGCTTAGTTGTAAACCCCATTTATTAGTACAGCGTAAAATTCTTTTGCATTACAAGTTGAAGTGAAGCTTTGTGTCCTATCAGGAAATATTTGATCACATAAAATAATACCCACTCTTTATGGCTCTCTGCCCTTTAGGAGTTTCTAATAGCAGGTAACTCATTGTCAGGCAAAGCCAGCCACACTTGTGGATTTCAAAAGTCTTTTTATTTTACCTTTTTTATTTAGGGACCGATATAGAGCTTCTGACTTCTTATTTTGCCAAGTTGGGATATTAAAAAATCAGCTACTATTTATTCTCAGTGATAAAATAAAGTCTGTTTAACACCAAAAATAGGAAGGACATAATCTTAGGGTAAATTGCACTATTTTGTTCTTTTAATATCTATTTGGCTGTGCTGGGTCTTGGTTGCAGCACGTGAAATCTAGTTCCGTGACGAGGAGTCGAACCTGGGTGGGCCCCCTGCATCAGGAGAAACGGAGTCTCAGCCACTGGACCGCCGGGGAAGCCCTGGACAGCACGATTTCGGATGAAATGGATCTGACTTTGGAGTCAGCCCTTTCCCTGTCCTCCCCGTTGTGCGTGGACTGGTAGACCTGGAGGGGACGGAGGGTGTCCTGGGTCAGCCTTGGTTCGTGGGCCTGTGTTTGGCTTTAATGGATGTTCGAACATGACCGTTAACAATGGATGTTTGAACATGACTGTTAATAATGGATGTTCGAACATGACCGTTAACACCTCCACTTACTCCTGGCTGGTTAGCTTGGTTCTTTAGCACCTGCCATGAAAGACACTCAAGACTGGGGACAGGCTCCGTGTGGGTGAGCAGGTTGGGCTCCCTGTTTTGTGACCCCAATCTAGAAATAGACCCTCCAATCCCTGAGTGTGTCCGCTAGTCCAGGCCCCCTGAGCAGCCCATAAGTATGCGTGTTGAGCATGTGAGCAAACAGGTGAAGGGGTTTAAGTCCACACATGCAAATCTAGCCCTTGTCTCTAGCCCTGGAGTGAGTCACCCTCTAACTCTGTCTTAACTTCTTTTTCCATTAAGTGGTCACAAGACAGTGTCTGCCCATCTGTGTTCTCCCAGGGTCGTTTTGGACTTGAGGTTCTAGAACTGGCAAACTTAAGTACTTGATGGTTAGCCAATGACAGCATTTTGATAGAGTTTTTAAACACAATCTAAACAGAATGAGATTATTGACTGTTTATCCCAATAAATGAATGTGATTAATTAACCATCTGCTTGAGTTCTTTCTCTCCTTGAAGCACTTAGTTATGGCAGAGTGAGTGAAGGTTGCGCAGTCGTGTCCGAATCTTTGCAACCCCATGGACTGTTCTCCAGGCCAGAATACTGGAGTGGGTAGCCTTTCCCTTCTCCAGGGGATCTGCCCAACCCAGAGGTCAAACCCAGGGCTCCCTCATTGCAGGCGGATTCTTTACCAGCTGAGCCACAAGGGAAGCCCAAGAATACTGGAGTGGGTAGCCTATCCCTTCTCCAGGAATTCTTCGTGACCCAGGAATCAAACTGGGGTCTCCTGCATCACAGGCGGTTTCTTTACCAACTGAGCTATGAGGGAAGCACTTATGTATGGGGATATCATCATTTCGAGCTTTTATGTGCAATTGAATTTAGTTTCTAGAATGTTCATGTTTTAAATATGACATTGTGTGAAGTCTCCCCAAATAAGATTGGAATTAATTCCTTGCTGTGAGTTTCCTTTTTTTGTAAGAAATGGTGTGTGTGTGTATGTGTGTGTGTGTGTGTGTGTGTCCAACCACGACAGTCACAAGTGAGGGAAAAGTGTGTATAGCACGCTGCACTGCCCTGGGACCGTGCTGTTTAGAACACTGAATAGGTGATTTCCACCTCATCCCTGAGAAGCAGTTAGACAGCATCTTCCCACGTTTTTCACACAGGGGAAATCCAAGGTAGACCAAGGTTAAGGCATGCGTAGCCCAAGTTTACTCAGCAATCCCGGGGCAGAGTAAAGGAAGTCTCTCAGTCTCTTGAAACTGCGTCACCTCTCTCGGCTAGCAAGTGGCATTTCTCCGAGTCCATACTCTTGACTTGCAGGATTCACACTAGACCAGTTTGGTTTCTGAAGAACTGAACGACAGACAGTTGAATAAATGAACCGAGCATGGTATTTCCGGTTGGAAGCACAGAGTTGTGTCCCTGGACGTTTCCCTTGGAGAAATGGAGGAAGAGACAGCTTCCATGCTCCTGAGGGCACCCAGGCCCCATCAGGGGAGGAGCTCTAAACCCACGGCATGCTTAAATCTGTTGATTGGGAGTGGTGCTCTGCGTTGAGCAGGCCTCTTCACCACCCCATTTCATTGCCGACCAGTACCAGCCCCTACGGAGAAGTTCTGGCTGTAATTTTTGAACTGGAGAAGGTGACGGGGCTGGCCTTGCCCTTCTCTAGCCCTGTGGCACTTGGCCCTTTAAGACCTTAGCTGTGCGCTCAAACGGGAAAATGACGTGAACGATGAGAATGATGAAGGCAGGGGCTGCGACGGGCCCTTCCGCTCTGATCACTCCAAACGCTCCCCGAGCGGCGTCCCGCCCAGCAGCGGGCCTTCCCCCGAGTCCGGGCCCCGCTCCAGCAGGCCGAGCCTGGCCGCCACAGTCTGCCCTGTGTCTCATCTCTGCCCGAGTGCCACGCGGACCCTCGGAAGGCCTCAGCCCTTGCTGTCGTTCTTTCGCTCCCATCCCAGGGTTTTTGCCGAAATCCAGGCAATAAGTTTCAGGTGCGCAGTCAGGATGCTGCCTTGTGGTGATCTACCTAAAGATACGATCTACCTGGAGGTGAGGTCAGATCTTCAGTGTGAAGGAGGAAGAAAGTGCATCTCAAAGCTTTGTGGTCGTTCAGTCGCTCAGTCGTGTCCGACTCTTTGCGACCCCATGAATCGCAGCACGCCAGGCCTCCCTGTCCTTCACTGTCTTCGAGTTCACTCAGACTCACGTCCATCGAGTCGGTGATGCCATCCAGCCATCTCATCCTCTGTCGTCCCCTTCTCCCCCGCCCTCAATCCCTCCCAGCATCAAGGTGTTTTTCCAGTGAGTCGGCTCTTCGCATCAGGTGGCCAAAGTATTGAACCGCCTCATATTGCATCTTTTCTGGAACCCATATTTGGAATGTGTGTGTTTACTCACAATACAGACATTGAGACGTTTTACGTAATATTGGACTATTTTTAAAAAGCCTTGCATTCGTGGCCCTGGCCCCAGTTACGAGATGTGCTCATCCAGGAAGATGGAGTTCAACGCAGGGACATTAGTTTCTGTCCAGTAGTGTTGCGCATGGGAATCATGATAAAGTAGAAAAACCACCAAGTCTCACTTTATCTCCCAAGCAAACATTCTAGACAGTAGAGAGTTTGCTGCACATAAAAGGAAGCTTTCTCTCACACAGAAGCTGGCCAAACAGATTGTGACTCCTGAAAGTAAAAGCCCAAAGTCAGAATAACTTAGATAAGCTTTCAATGGGTAGAAGATAAACATTAACTTTATATGTATTTCAAAAATGTAAAAGACACGGGTGGGAAATGAATCCTCCTTGAAAAGAAAGAAATGCCTCATAGGGTGGGGAAAAAAAAAAAACATTCAGTAGTTTTTGGAACTGTGCAAGTCCAGACAGTTTCTTTCTTTTTTTTTTTTTTTCTGGTTAGCTACTCATAGCCACAAATATGTATATTATTTCCTTCTTGCCCACAATTATACTAAGAATCATCTTTCTAATATACTGGGGAATCCCAGATAAAAATCTCATTTTCCTAAAAAAATAGACAAGTCTTTAACTCTGGCAATTAAGTTCTTTAATTCTTCACATCTAAGATGTCAAAGAAATCATCAACTTGTTATAATCAAAGAAATCTCTGATGTGCACCTCAGATCATTTCCACCCCAGATTTCTACTGTAAACGGCTGGTGTTCTGAGGGACGTGTTTGCCCCGGTCACTGATGTTTGGAAATGGCACTTAGAAACCTCCACCTCGCCAGTGATTAGGCTGGCCCAGTGCCGCGATGTGGCGGTAGGATCACAGCATGCTTTAACCCTCTCATGTGCATGTACTTCTGTATGGGAAGTGATGTTAGCTGCTCTGAATGTACTTCTCCTGCAGGCGGGTCAGAATAGGAAGCCCAGCTTGAGCTCCACAGTTGGTGTCAGGACTTAGCAGCGTGGGCCCGAGACAGCCTGCCTGGATTCAGGCTCAGCTCTGCCCATCTCCACCCAGTTCTCGACGTTTCCTTTTCCTCATTTGAGAAGCACCAGTTACAGTGATAACACCCTGCTCGTTGCGTGTTGAGAGTTAATAGGAGTCAAGAGCTTAGACCGTTGCCTGGCCTGCCCTGACACTATCAGTGGTGGCTATTGTTACTGTCATGATGAGGTGAACAAGGAACTGGGTTCCTCTAAGGGATGATTCTATTTGCCATTAAAAAACACTTTTGTTTATAGAATTGGGGCTTCCCTAGTAGCTCAGTGGTAAAGAATCCGTCTGCCATACAGGAGACGCGGGTTCCATCCCTGGGTTGGGAAGATCCCCTGGAGAAGGGAATGGCAACCCACTCCAGTGTTCTTGCCTGGCGAACCCCGTGGATGGAGGAGCCCGGCGGGCTGCAGTCCGTGGCGTCGCAGAGTCGGACGCGACTGAGCGGCTAACACAGCAAACTGTTGTCTATGCAGCCACGTAAAGAAGACAGATCTGAAATGGCAGGTGCTTCTGCTTCCTTCTTTTTTTAAGGAGGAAAAAGTTTTTAAATTTTTTTTGAAAAAAAGTTATTTTGTTTGGCGATACTGGGTCTCAGTTGTAAGCACATTGGACCTAGTTCCCTGAGCGAGGATCAAACCTGGGCCCCTTGCGTTAGGAGTGCAGAGCCTTAATCTACTGCACCACCAGGGAAGTCCCTGCTCTCTGCTTAGCTTCTGCCCTCTATACCTCTTTTCTTCTAGATCTAGTAGATTTCTTAGGCGTATCTTCTCCATGCCAGACCTACACAGTGACCACGGGGGTGTGGTCACTCACCTAGAGCCAGACATCCTGGAGTGTGACGTCAAGTGGCCTTAGGAAGCATTGCTATGAACAAAGCTAGTGGAGGTGATAGAATTCCAGCTGAGCTATTTCAAATCCTGAAAGATGATGCTGTTAAAGTGCTGGACTCAACATGCCAGCAAATCTGGAAAACTCAGCAGTGGCCACAGGACTGGAAAAGGTCAGTTTTCATTCCAATCCCAAAGAAGGGCAATGCCAAAGAATGTTCAAACTATTGCACAATTGCACTTATTTCACATGCTAGCGAGGTAATGCTCAAAATCCTTCAAGCTAGGCTTCAGCAGTACCAGAACTGCGAACTTCCAGATGTATTAATACAAGCTGGGTTTAGAAAAGGCAGAGGAACCAGAGATCAAATTGCCAACATCCACTGGCTCATAGAGAAAGCAAGAGAATTCCAGAAAATCATCCACTCCAGCTTCACTGACTACACTAAAGCCTTCGTGTGGATCACAACAAACTGGAAAACTGTTAAAGAGATGGGAATACCAGACCACCTTACTTGTCTCCTGAGAAACCTGTGTGCTGGTCAAGCAGCAGCAGTTAGAACCAGACATGGAACAATGGACTGATGCAAACTCGAGAAAGGGGTTCATCAAGGCTTTACGTTGTCGCCCTGCTTCTTTAACTTATATTCAGAGTAGATAATTAAAAATGATGGGCTGGATGAATCCCAGGTTGGAATCAACATTTCAGGGAGGAATATCAATAACCTCAGATAGGCAGATGATGCCACCCTTATGGCAGAAAGCGAAGAGGAACTAAAGAGCCTGTGGATGAAGGTGAAACAGGAGAGTGAAAAAGCTGGCTTAAGATTCAACATCAAAAAAACCAAAGTCGTGGCATCCGGTGCCAACACTTCACGGCAAATAGAAGGGGAAAAAGTGCAAACAGCGACAGATTTTATTTTCTTCGGCTCCAAAATCACTGCAGATGGTGACTGCAGCCATGAAATTAAAAGACACTTCCTCCTTGGAAGGAAAGTTATGACCAACTTAGACAGCATATTAAAAAGTAGAGACGTTACTTTGCCACCAAAGGTCCGTCTAGTCAAGGCTATGGTTTTTCCACTGGTCATGTATGGATGTGAGAGTTGGACTGTGAAGAAGGCTGAGTGCTGAAGAATTGATGCTTTTGAACTGTGGTGTTGGAAAAGACTCTTGAGGGTCCCCTGGACTTCAAGGAGATCCAACCAGTCCATCCTAAAGGAAATCAATCCTGAATATTCATTGGAAGGACATGCTGAAGCTGAAACTCCAATACTTTGGCCACCTGATGCAAAGAGCCACCTCATTAGAAAAGACTCTGATGCTGGGGAAGATTGAGGTCAGAAGGAGAAAGGGACGACAGAGGATGCAGTGGTTGGATGGCATCACCGACTCAGTGGACGTGATGTAGAGCAAACTCCAGGAGACGGGGAAGCCTGGCGTGCTGCAGTCCGTGGGGTCACAGAGTCGGACATGACTTAGTGCAGAGTAGCAACAATACTCATAATCTGATAATAAGCTAGTGAATGAAGAGCTCATGGATAACTTTTTTGAGCTCTAAGAAAAATTAGCATTTTTTATATTTGAAGGATAAAATATTAGTAGAGGTATAAATTTACCCTTGCAACTCATTTTTGTCTTTTTAAAAAATTTCCAAATGGCAAACTTAATGAGAGCACTATTTGATACTGACTAAAAAACTCATCTTGACATTCAAGCATAAAACACCCTCTTTAGTCATTCTTTTTCTTACTATTACACAGTCATGGTTGACTTTTATGTACTAAAGTTTAAAACTTCCCCTTCTACCAATATTGAAAGTCCATGTTCTACATAAGCTGAGTTGCACAGTAATTATTATAAAGAGCACTATAAATCCTCCCAGGCCAGCATTTTGTTTAATTTGATGATTCATAGGCTCGTTGACCATTATTGCTTGTTGCTGGCAGTCTTAATACTTGGACCATGTTGCTTCAGAAACTCTCCTGAAGACAGTACTTCCACTAGTAAGTGGAAAAACTACTTCGTGTTCAAAAGAAAAATGCAAATAAAGGAGTTTTTGAATTTTTAAATTTAGATTACTGAGAGATGAATGTGAAAAAGTATCCTCATAATTTATCAGTTGTTTGCATCTGAAATAGTTCTTCCCTCAGTAGAACCGTAGGAGTTTTGAAAAGTGCGTGTCTTTGATATAAAATGGAAATATGCTGCCACCACTGTCATCAGGGCACCTGCGCTTGTGCCCCTCACTGATTCCATGACCAAAGTGGTCAACACGTAATGAGAGAAGCCAGCAACACCTCGCATCAACGGGCCTGCAAAGCTTTGCGAGCATGTGTGATATTCAGTAATAGCAGAATTGAGTTCTCGTTGCTTGACTCACTTAGCGTCCAAGGTGACACAGTGGTGACAATTCCACTTGCCAGTGCAGGAAACCCACGAGATGCCAGTTTGATCCCTGGGTCGGGCAGGTGCCCTGGAGGAGGGCATGGCAGCCCTCTCCAGCGTTCTTGCCTGAGAACCCCATGGACAGAGGAGCCCGGCGGGCTGCAGTCCATAAGGTCACAAAGAGTCGGACACGACTGAACAGGCAGGCACTACATGTGATTCACATGGTTCCATTTTGATTAATTAAAACAAATTTCATTAACAGGGAATTCAGAGACCCACTCTCTCCTTCCTGTTCACAAGTGAGAGAGCATGTCGATGGAACAAAGGCTCTCTCTGTTCTTCCTTCCTTGCAGCACCGGCCATCGTCTCTGCCACTCATTTCAGATATGCAAATTCCTGGTTTCACATGTAATTCCACATGCTTTCTTGAGGGCCTCTTTGTGGAGGGAGTGTAATACTCTAGCAGGAGGATGTGTTTTGAAATCAGACTGTTCTTGGCTCAGACCCTGACATAGTTTCTTGCTCACTGTGTGGCCCTGAGCTGCCGTGTCTTTTCAGTTGCCTGACCCAGGAGTGGAGGAAACTCCGAGATGGGAGATGCTGGAGTCAGGTGGGAGGGTGGGGGTGCACGTGCCTGCTGTTGGGGGTTCTCTGGGATTTCCCAGCTTCCTTCATCTTCTCTCTTCCAGGAGGGCCCTCCCCTGCGTAAGCCCTGCCTGGGCAGCGGAGCAGAGGTGCCTGAAACCACCCTTCCCTTCAGGGAGCCAAGCTGTATGGTATCCTGTCATCCAATACTTTGGCCACCTGATTCGAAGAGCCAACTCGAAGAGCTCAAACCAGTCCATCCTAAAGGAAATCAGTCAATGAATATTCATTGGAAGGACTGATGCTGAAGTTGAAACTCCAATACTTTGGCTACCCGATATGAAGAGCTGACTCATTGGAAAAGACCCTGATGCTGGGAAAGGTTGAAGTCGGGAGGAGAAGGGGACGACAGAGGCTGAGATGGTTGGATGGCATCACCGACTCAATGGGCATGAGTTTGAGCGAGCTCCGGGAGTTGGTGACGGACAGGGAGGCCTGGTGTGCTGCAGTCCACCGGGCCGCAGAGTCGGACACGACTGAGCGACTCAACGAGAAGAATCCGAGGCCAGTCTCTTCACCACGGGGTCCTTGGTTAACAGCCCTGTTAAATTCAGGGCTTGACCTTTACTTTGTGTTTCTTTCTAAGAGCACTTCCGGGTCTGAGCGTCTGTGAGTTGAGTATGTTACAAAGCAATAGGGTAAAGAAGAGGAAACTCACAGGCTGTGTTACCCGGGCAGAATCGAACACAGTAATGTATCTTGGAGGACTTAAGGACAGACTGGATGTGATTAGACGTGAATCAGAAATTGCTCTAAAAAAGAAAGAAAAAGAAACTGCTCTAAAGTCAAGTTCCTCAGTATGTCCTCCACAAAACGCTTAGTTCCTCGAGATGGTAACAGGCATGAGCTGAAAAGAGCTTTCTGAAAATCACATGGGCGATTCTGACTTAAGCAGGTTTCCTTCCTGTGCACGTGTGCTGTGTCGATAGGGCACTTCAGGCGTCTGACTCTGCAGCCCTGTGGACTGCAGCCCTCCCGGCTCCTCGGTCCGTGGGATTCTCCGGGCTCGAATACTGCAGTGGGTCGCCATTCCCTCCTCCAGGGGATCTTCCCGACACAGGGATTGAACCCACGTCTCCTATATCTATGTCTCCTGCATCGGCTGGTGGGTTCTTATCCACTAACGTCACCTGGGAAGCCCTTCTTTCCTGTAGGACTTCTCAGCGTCTTTCAGATCCTCAAAAACTTTCTCATTGCAAAATGAGGGAGTGGACTCATTGTCTGAAGCTTTTCCAAAACGTATTTCATCATGGAATCAGAGTTATTTTGCACTCAGGTAACATCTTGCCAGGCTGTATTTCATGGGATGTACTTTGCAAAACACTGCTCTATGGTTTTAAGCCAGGAATGTGGTAGAACAGGGGTGCCATCGATTCAGCCCGTGAATACACGAAGCGATGGCCACTTACTTGCAAGACCCTGTGGAGGCTAGACGTGTGTAAGACCCAGTCACTGCAACGAGCCTGGTGCGCGGACTCCAGGTGTGAGCTTGGTGACCAGGCTCGGCGCAGGAATGGGCTGGCAGACAGGGTCCCGGAAGGTTACCGATGCAGAGTCCGTGAGGTCATGTCTTGAGGGCGAACAGTCCTGGTTTATGCCTTGTGTTTATTTCTCCCTCTCTAAAGTCCCTATAATGGGTATTTTTAAGTTCTCTTCATTCCAAGGAGAGAATGAGCATTCGGTGCCCACCGTAAATGGAGTCAGTCCAGTTGGAAGTTTCATTCAGGAGATTTTCCAGTCCTGAGCTTTAGTTCTCAGCTCAGTTCTGAGATCACCCCCGCCTCGCTCCGGAACCCAGCTCTGAGGATGCCCAAGTCCCTTGTATAAAATGGCCTAGTATTTGTATATAACCTACACCATCTTCCTGAATGGCTCAGCAGGTAAAGAAACCGCCTGCAGTGCAGGAGACATAGGAGATACAGGAGATGTGGGTTCTGTCTCTGGGCCGGGAAGATCCCCTAGAAGAGGAAAGGACAACCCACTGCAGTATTCTTCCCTGGAGAATCCCATGGACAGGGGAGCCTGGCGGGCTACAGTCCACAGGGTCGCAAAAAGTCACGACGGAGCCCAGGCCTGGACTCCGGAGTACCTAAAACCCCTCTAAGTCACTTACATTGCCTAGTGCAGTGTGTTGCTGTGTAAGCAGTTGTAAGTACAATGTAAATGCTGTGTAAATAGTCGCCAGCCTGCGGCACATTCATGTATTGTTTTTTGGAACTTTCTAGAATGTGTTTTTCTGACTATTTTCCATCTGCAGTTGGTGGAATCACAGACACGGACCTCGTGGACACAGAGGCCACTGGGGCTGGGTGTTTCCAGCGTCACATTGACACTGCGCTCATGTCAGTGAGCAGAGGGTGTTTCCAGCGTCACATTGACACTGCGCTCGTGTCAGTGAGCAGAGGAGAGACAGCACACACAGGCAGCCGACTCCGGCACATGAGACGCGGTCTTTAGAAGCTGCTCGAGCCTGATGGGGTCATCTCTGTGTTTTTGTTTTCGTTCTTTATTGTGGATGAAATGAGAACTAGGGCCTCGTGGCAGGCTTTACTGGGACGAATCTGCTCTCACAGTAGATCTGTGCGCTGTTTGACCGCTGACTGTTCTGCCGGTCAGGCCTTAGGAAACATTTTGGCAGGTTGCACCGTTATTTTGCTCATGTTGTGAGTAGCATTTCTCTTGACCTTTTGTTATTTACTGAAACAGTCCAGCCTGTTTTCTTTTAAGAGAAGCGTGAAATGAAGGGGAGTCGGCACAGGCTGGCTTTGGTATCGAAAGACAGACTTCAGGCTCTTGGCTTCAAGGAGACTTTTCAAGCGAAGGGGTCAGTGGCCTACTTATTCCCACGATTTTAAGGGGTCTTTTGGGGGAAGTTTTTTTTTTCCTCAGTAAAGCAGATGCATGTAAGGTTTCTCATTTATTTATAATAAAACCTTTCACTGCATCTAAAAACACAACTCTTAAGAGTGTAACCCTGGCATCTTGGGCATGATGGGTGGTGCCCAAAGCACCCCCTGCTTCGAGCAGGGATGTGACGTGTTTCGGGAGGACAGCTCTGGACTGGTCACTGGGGGTCGGTGGGGCGGCCTTCCCCCTCAACCTCTCCCTACACTTGGCCTCACATGTTTCTCAGCATCTCACAGGGGTTCCTTTTCCCTTCCTCCTGCTCCGCACCCCCCCCCCCAACCTGTCTCACTGGTACTTTTCTGCTCTTTCCCCAGAGCTCCCTACTTACTACAGGTAAAGGAAGTACCAAGATCTTATTGCATCTTTGAAGATGAGAAAATATATGTGTGTGTGTTTCGATAGACGTTTGTTCCTATCGCCCCATCTATTTACCAACTATTGGTCTCGTTCGGCCTCAGACAGAAAATTCAACAGGAGGTAGTATCCTTTTTGGGGATCCCCATGGCTCTTGAACTCAGCTGCTCATGTTGAAAACATCACTCAGACTTTTGCTGTGTTTATGCTCTTAGCCAAACAGAATGATCTTGACATCCATAAAGCAGCCCAAATGATTTCTGTGTCATTTTATAACAACCTGTGGATTTGAGAATTGGAGCAGAATTCTCAAAGAATGGGCCATGGCTTTGGGGGTGTTTCATCCACTCTTCAGACACGCAGCTGACAAATAATGACTGTGCTATCCTCGGTGTTGGGATTCAGTGGTGAACAGAAGCCACTGGCTTCTCATGGAGCTCCTGTATGAAGGCAGAGATACAGATGATGCCTTAGTAAAAAAAAGTTAGGATTTGGTAGACACCAAAAACATAGTGCCTGATAAGTGCGGAGGGACAGACTGGTTTAGATGATGAGAAAAAGCAGCAGCCTAGAACTTCAAATCCAGTTCGGCAAAGGTGGGCAAGCTGCTGCTAGACAAGAGCAGGAACTGTTTCTCCTGGCGCTCTTTAGAAAAGTTTTAATTGGAGGGTGATTGCTTTACAGTATTGTATTGGCTTCTGCCACACACCACTTGAATCAGCTGCAAGTACACATATGTCCCCTTCCTCCTGAGCCTCCTCCCCACCTCCCACCAAAATCTGGAAAGGGTGTGGTGAAGGGAACCACACTGTTGGTGGGAATGTAAATCGATACAGCCTCCACGGAGAGCAGCATGGAGGCGCCTTAAAAAATGAGGGATAAAACCACCAAACGACCCAGCAGTCCCCCTCCTGGGCAAATACCCTGAGGAAACCATAATTGAAAAAGACAGGTGTATCTCATGGCACTTTTTAAACCTTATATCTTGCAGTAAGTATAGATGCAAAAAGTTGCAAAGTAGCACAGAGAGGTCCCAGGTACCCTTCACCTCACTTCCCCCAATGGTAGCGTTGCATACAGTATAATGCAATTGTAGCATCTAGTCTAATGTTTTAAGTATATACGGTAGCAACACCAGGAAATTGACATTAGTGTAATCTCCAGAGCTTACTCAGATTTCACCGGTTTTTAGACATACTTGTTTGTGTGTGTGTGTACTTTATCCCACGTCTAGGATCCTAGAGCTACCCCCATGATCAGTATACAGACTATTCCATCACCTTCAAGAAACTCCCTTATCTCATGGCGCTTCTGGGTGTGAGAAACAGCAGCAGGTGTTACCCTGTTTCTTGTCTGGATCATATTCTGGATGAGTCTGCAGTGAGAGAGGCTGCATGCATCTCTGAAACCTATCACTTGGTTTGGCTGCCATGGGGTCTGCATAACTGACAGAAAGCCCACCGCCACCATCATTCGGAACAGAGCTCGAGTGAGCAGCATCCCATATGTGAAGGGGTATCATTTATACAAACATAACTCCTANTGCATCTCTGAAACCTATCACTTGGTTTGGCTGCCATGGGGTCTGCATAACTGACAGAAAGCCCACCGCCACCATCATTCGGAACAGAGCTCGAGTGAGCAGCATCCCATATGTGAAGGGGTATCATTTATACAAACATAACTCCTATTTGGTAAAATGCCCAATTGCTTAAAACCTATGCTTAAAATCTGTAGATGGAGATCCTTGGTCTGCCTGTAGGAAAAGCACTGATCAGCCCAGAAGAAAAAAGATTTGAATAAATAGCCCTGACCTCATCCAGGGAGCCTGTCAGTTGATGTCAGTTGATTTAAGAGGCTGACACCAGCTCATGTGACCGCCAAAAGTCGCTTCTAACAAGAAAACCCTTACTGATTAAGTCCTGGTTTAACTTTGGGGACTTAATCTTGTGTGTGTGTATTAGGCGCTCAGTCGTGTCCGACTCTTTGTGACCCCATGGACTGTAGCCCGCCCAGCTCCTCTGTCCATAGGATTCTCCAGGCAAGAATACTTGAATGGGTTGCCATTCCCTTCTCCAGGGGAGCTTCCTGACCCAGGGATCTAACACAGGTCTCCGGCATTGCAGGCAGATTCTTCACCATCTGAGCCACCAGGGAAGCCTAAATCCTAAGGGACTGCTGCTGTAGTAGTTCTTGAAGCTGGCCAAGGAAGCGCACGCAGTGGTAACGAGTAAATAGGCCACCTCCCGAGTAGACGCACCCTTACAGGAAAGAGAAGCAGCGTGGACATGCAGTTAGCAAGAGCTTGAGGTGCAGGCCGAGAGGGAAATAGCAGTAAACAGACTGAGGGAGAGACAGTGGATTTAAGGGAAAACATCTGCCTGCATCTGATGTCCAAATGCTGCGTCTGTGGCCTAGGATCAATCTTGTGATGTTTAAAAAAGGAATGCGAGGGGGCCCGAAGCGGGCTCTGAAAGGTTCTTTTTCTCCTCGACATTTCCTGTCTGCTTTACCCAGAGAGCTGCCAGGGTTCTGATGAAATAGCTCATGTGGGCCTACTCCTCGAGGCTGGAGTAGCTCTCCTTGGAAGCCAGCTTTGGAACCACTGACTTAAAGAGACATGTTACCTGGATTGTTCTACACACTAATCAGAGGAGCCCATTTACGTTGCAAAACAAAACCTCTGGAATCTCCAGATCAACTCCACATAAGGTTTCGTATTTCAGGTAGAAGTTTTCAGTGTTGAAGAAGCTGGAGACCAGGAGAAACGAGCAGATAAGTTCTCAGGAAGCCTCGGAAGAGATTAAGAGCATCTCTTGATGCTAGATTGAACTGCAGATAAGTTCCTGAGCTAAGTATTATTTTTCTCTCGCACGTTACTTGTTTATGTCTCATAAAGAAGCTGTTTTAAAGGAAATAGAGAGACTCCCCTGGCAGTCCAGGGGTTGAGACTTTGCCTTCCAAACCAGGGGGTGCCGGTTTGATCCCTGGTCGAGGAGCTGAGATCCCACATGCCTCGCAGCCAAAAAAATCAAAACATAAAATAGAAACAATATTGGGACAAATTCAGTAAATCTTTGAAAGAAAAAAAAAAGGAAACGGAGCTCTTCCCCGTGGCCCTGCTTGTCCTCCATCTCCCTGGGTGGAAGCCAAAGAGGCTCAGGAGTCACGGCCTCCCTGCTGGCCTGTCACCTTTCCCCCACCCCACTGGCACAGCGGCTGCCAGCACGTGAACACTTCATGCTCTGAGATTCTTTGCTTGAAGAACGTCAGCCACTCAATCCAAACCCGGAATGTCATCACAACCGAAATGGAAGAGGTGGTCCTCAGTTATTGTCAACAGTGCTTTTGGGAATTTCACAGTACACTCTCACTTTACCCTAGCCTGTGATTGTCTAGCACACATTTCCCTCTTTTTAGCTCATCTTTATTTTTGGGGTGGGGGTGGGTGGTTCTCTCCTCTAGTATATGGTTTCTTTTTCTTGTTTTTAAGATGTTTTTATGTGGACCATTTTTAAGGTCTTTATTGACATTTTTATAGTATTTCTGTTTTATGTTTTAGTTTTTCTGGCCGCAAGGCTCCCCAACCGGGGATCAACTGCACCCCTGTGCTGAGAGACCAAGTCTTAACCACTGAACCACCAAGGAAGGCCTAGTCCTGTTAACTTGTCTTTATTTTTATGCACCTTAGTCCCAACCAACATTGCAATGAGATTCCTATGTGCCTTGGCCACATAGGTTTTAAGCAGTTGGGCATTTTACCAAATAGGAGTTATGTTTGTATAAATGATACCCCTTCACATATGGGATGCTGCTCACTCGAGCTCTGTTCCGAGTGATGGTGGCGGTGGGCTTTCTGTTTGGCAGCCGGTGGGCGTGGGGTGTTGCGGTTGGAATGACTGATAATGGGGATGGGGGCTCTACAGTGCTGCCGAATAGCTAGCTGTAAGCAGTGATCGCCTGCTCCTTGAGCTCAGCACCTGTGGCCTATTTATTTTCCACTCTCTAACGCAAGCACGTAGTACTCTCTCAAGATTTGCTGCAGTGAACTGGGCAGGATACAGTATGGTCTCTGTTTCCGGATTTCTCCTCTATCATGTGGATATCCTAGGCCTGTGTTAAAGTTAGGGCAGCCTACAATAAGCGGAGATAAATTGCCTCAAGTCACACAGGTCGAATACATGGGATCAGAGTTCAGTATTTTCAGCCTCCCAGTGGCACCTTCCATTCGCAGCTCATGGTTTCTCGTTTTCTTAAGGCACAGTGAAGTCACTCACTCGTGTCCGGCTCTTTGTGACCCGGTGGACTGTAGCCTACCAGGCTCCTCCTTCCATGGACTTCTCCAGGCAAGAATACTGGAGTGCGTTGCCATTTCCTTCTCCAGGGGATCTTCCCAACCCAGGGACTGAACCCGGGTCTCCCGCATTGTGAGCAGACGCCTTACCGTCTGAGCCACCAGGGAAGCCCCTTCTTAAGGCACAGAATCCTTCTAATTGTTTGGTCTGGATGTTGAGACGCTTGGTGTAAGGAAAGGCCCAAATTTCATTTTTTTTCTTTCTTCAAGAAATCTCTAGACCTGTTCATGACACCCTGGCGATGATGGGTCCAGTCTGAAGATCCTCACCTTAGAACAGCCCGTCTCCCAGAGCGTCAGCCGGGCGCTCACGCGGACGTGGTTTGCTGCATTTCCGCATACCTCGAGGAGCACAGGTTGACTGTTTCCAAGCCAAGCAGTTGACCTTAGCACTTGGCACCCTATGAGTTTCCACCATAATTTAAATCCAAATCTCTTTTTTCTTAACTAAAGACACACAGGCGGTGGCTGACAGTGAGGCAGAGAGTAAGGATGAGCCTGGGGGCGCTCTTGAGTCAGGCCAGGGCGGCCGCCTGGGGCGTCTTGTTTTCATCACCTCGCGGCTGCCTCTGTGTGTTCCCTGAGCCTTTCAGATTCTGGTGTGCTCTTTGTAGCTGGATGTTTTCCAGAGGGTCATCAGGAGAAAGGAGTATCCTCTGCATTAATAACCTCGGGAAGAATTTTAGCTGTAAAATCAGAGACCAGACCATCTGGTGAACAGGAAAGGCGGGTTGTGGTGGGGGGTGGGGGGCGCATTTATTCCCTCTTCCAGGAAAGTGTCAAGTTCACCATGCTCCAGCATCACGCCCTTCACCCAATAACTCGGAGATCTCACATCAAGTTTACTCAATAATCATGCTGTAAATGGTGAAACTACTACTCTCATTTGGGGAATAAGAATTGTTCCTTTTACAATATACAAAATAAGTGACTTTAAGTTCTTACTTCCTGTTTTTTTTTTAATAAATTCATTAATGTGGAGTTCCCAAACAACTCTTGAATGTTTGCATTCACTACAATTATTGAGAAATACAGGTGCCCCATGGAAATGTAGAGTGCCCTAAGATGCATGACAAAGACAGGGCTTCTCTGGTGGATCCCCGAAGATGGTAAAGAATCTGCCTGCAATGCAGGAGACCCGGGTTTGATCCCTGGGTGGGGAAGATCCCCTGGAGGAGGAAATGGCAGCCCACTCCAGTCTTCTTGCCTGGAGAATCCCATGGACAGAGGAGCCTGGCGGGCTACGGTCCATGGAATTACCAAGTCAGACACGACTGAGTGACTAATGCCCTCTACTGTCTTTACTCTGCCAACGATAAGCGCTGTAGATGGGGAATCAGAAAACTGGCCTGTGGGCACACCTGGCCACTTGTGTTTTGAATAAAGTTTTATTGGGACACAGCCATGCTCATTTGCTTCTAGACTGTCTGTGGATGCTTTCCCATTATAAAAGCACAGTTGAGTGGCTATAAAAGAGACCGAATGCCCTAAAATATTTGCTTTCTACACCGTTACTCAGAGTGTCCCAACTCATCAAAGACATCTCTATGATATTTATTTACTCACTCATTCACTTGCTCAGTAAACACCAACTCTGTTAAAGACACCGTGAGAAATGTGGAGATGAAGAAAACGGGGAGGGTGGGGGAGGGGACGAGCAGGTGCAGACTGGAGTAAACGGCCAGACACCCCGAGGCCCNAAAAAAAAAAGGAAACGGAGCTCTTCCCCGTGGCCCTGCTTGTCCTCCATCTCCCTGGGTGGAAGCCAAAGAGGCTCAGGAGTCACGGCCTCCCTGCTGGCCTGTCACCTTTCCCCCACCCCACTGGCACAGCGGCTGCCAGCACGTGAACACTTCATGCTCTGAGATTCTTTGCTTGAAGAACGTCAGCCACTCAATCCAAACCCGGAATGTCATCACAACCGAAATGGAAGAGGTGGTCCTCAGTTATTGTCAACAGTGCTTTTGGGAATTTCACAGTACACTCTCACTTTACCCTAGCCTGTGATTGTCTAGCACACATTTCCCTCTTTTTAGCTCATCTTTATTTTTGGGGTGGGGGTGGGTGGTTCTCTCCTCTAGTATATGGTTTCTTTTTCTTGTTTTTAAGATGTTTTTATGTGGACCATTTTTAAGGTCTTTATTGACATTTTTATAGTATTTCTGTTTTATGTTTTAGTTTTTCTGGCCGCAAGGCTCCCCAACCGGGGATCAACTGCACCCCTGTGCTGAGAGACCAAGTCTTAACCACTGAACCACCAAGGAAGGCCTAGTCCTGTTAACTTGTCTTTATTTTTATGCACCTTAGTCCCAACCAACATTGCAATGAGATTCCTATGTGCCTTGGCCACATAGGTTTTAAGCAGTTGGGCATTTTACCAAATAGGAGTTATGTTTGTATAAATGATACCCCTTCACATATGGGATGCTGCTCACTCGAGCTCTGTTCCGAGTGATGGTGGCGGTGGGCTTTCTGTTTGGCAGCCGGTGGGCGTGGGGTGTTGCGGTTGGAATGACTGATAATGGGGATGGGGGCTCTACAGTGCTGCCGAATAGCTAGCTGTAAGCAGTGATCGCCTGCTCCTTGAGCTCAGCACCTGTGGCCTATTTATTTTCCACTCTCTAACGCAAGCACGTAGTACTCTCTCAAGATTTGCTGCAGTGAACTGGGCAGGATACAGTATGGTCTCTGTTTCCGGATTTCTCCTCTATCATGTGGATATCCTAGGCCTGTGTTAAAGTTAGGGCAGCCTACAATAAGCGGAGATAAATTGCCTCAAGTCACACAGGTCGAATACATGGGATCAGAGTTCAGTATTTTCAGCCTCCCAGTGGCACCTTCCATTCGCAGCTCATGGTTTCTCGTTTTCTTAAGGCACAGTGAAGTCACTCACTCGTGTCCGGCTCTTTGTGACCCGGTGGACTGTAGCCTACCAGGCTCCTCCTTCCATGGACTTCTCCAGGCAAGAATACTGGAGTGCGTTGCCATTTCCTTCTCCAGGGGATCTTCCCAACCCAGGGACTGAACCCGGGTCTCCCGCATTGTGAGCAGACGCCTTACCGTCTGAGCCACCAGGGAAGCCCCTTCTTAAGGCACAGAATCCTTCTAATTGTTTGGTCTGGATGTTGAGACGCTTGGTGTAAGGAAAGGCCCAAATTTCATTTTTTTTCTTTCTTCAAGAAATCTCTAGACCTGTTCATGACACCCTGGCGATGATGGGTCCAGTCTGAAGATCCTCACCTTAGAACAGCCCGTCTCCCAGAGCGTCAGCCGGGCGCTCACGCGGACGTGGTTTGCTGCATTTCCGCATACCTCGAGGAGCACAGGTTGACTGTTTCCAAGCCAAGCAGTTGACCTTAGCACTTGGCACCCTATGAGTTTCCACCATAATTTAAATCCAAATCTCTTTTTTCTTAACTAAAGACACACAGGCGGTGGCTGACAGTGAGGCAGAGAGTAAGGATGAGCCTGGGGGCGCTCTTGAGTCAGGCCAGGGCGGCCGCCTGGGGCGTCTTGTTTTCATCACCTCGCGGCTGCCTCTGTGTGTTCCCTGAGCCTTTCAGATTCTGGTGTGCTCTTTGTAGCTGGATGTTTTCCAGAGGGTCATCAGGAGAAAGGAGTATCCTCTGCATTAATAACCTCGGGAAGAATTTTAGCTGTAAAATCAGAGACCAGACCATCTGGTGAACAGGAAAGGCGGGTTGTGGTGGGGGGTGGGGGGCGCATTTATTCCCTCTTCCAGGAAAGTGTCAAGTTCACCATGCTCCAGCATCACGCCCTTCACCCAATAACTCGGAGATCTCACATCAAGTTTACTCAATAATCATGCTGTAAATGGTGAAACTACTACTTTCATTTGGGGAATAAGAATTGTTCCTTTTACAATATACAAAATAAGTGACTTTAAGTTCTTACTTCCTGTTTTTTTTTTAATAAATTCATTAATGTGGAGTTCCCAAACAACTCTTGAATGTTTGCATTCACTACAATTATTGAGAAATACAGGTGCCCCATGGAAATGTAGAGTGCCCTAAGATGCATGACAAAGACAGGGCTTCTCTGGTGGATCCCCGAAGATGGTAAAGAATCTGCCTGCAATGCAGGAGACCCGGGTTTGATCCCTGGGTGGGGAAGATCCCCTGGAGGAGGAAATGGCAGCCCACTCCAGTCTTCTTGCCTGGAGAATCCCATGGACAGAGGAGCCTGGCGGGCTACGGTCCATGGAATTACCAAGTCAGACACGACTGAGTGACTAATGCCCTCTACTGTCTTTACTCTGCCAACGATAAGCGCTGTAGATGGGGAATCAGAAAACTGGCCTGTGGGCACACCTGGCCACTTGTGTTTTGAATAAAGTTTTATTGGGACACAGCCATGCTCATTTGCTTCTAGACTGTCTGTGGATGCTTTCCCATTATAAAAGCACAGTTGAGTGGCTATAAAAGAGACCGAATGCCCTAAAATATTTGCTTTCTACACCGTTACTCAGAGTGTCCCAACTCATCAAAGACATCTCTATGATATTTATTTACTCACTCATTCACTTGCTCAGTAAACACCAACTCTGTTAAAGACACCGTGAGAAATGTGGAGATGAAGAAAACGGGGAGGGTGGGGGAGGGGACGAGCAGGTGCAGACTGGAGTAAACGGCCAGACACCCCGAGGCCCTGCTGTGCGGCACAGAGAGCGGCACGCGCTATCGGGGATAAGCCATAATGGAAAGGATATGGAAGAGAACGCACATCCCTGTGAGACTGACACATTGCTGTATATCAGAAATTAACACGAGGCTGTAAATAAACTGTACTTGAAATGCATTTTTAAAAAACGGTTGAACGGCAGTGAGGGAGAACAGGCGTCTCGGTCTCTTTCCCAGTCTCATAGGAAGTGGAGGTGAGCGATGCTCTTCATCAGAGTCAGTGTTCTCCTGCTCTGGGTTAGCTAAGAGTTTGATAACAAAGGGTGTTAGATTTTCTACTTTTTTTGCATCTCTTGAAATAACTGTATAATTTTTCTTTCATTCTAGTAAATGGCAAATTAGAATGGTTGATATGTTTAAATCAGTCACTTAATCTTGTATATTTTTGGAATAAATAAACTCAGTTTTGAGAATTTTTATTTTTTAAAAGAGAACAGTCCTCAATGTCCAGGAACTTTCCACGTTACAGAAACAAGTCATGAACTCAAATTGCCACCTCCTGCAACACATACACTAGACAAGAAAGAACTAAATTTCTATGTGGCTGAGAGATGGTGAGCCCCTGGGTGAAGGAAGGGATTGGGAGGAGGAGGATAGCTTTTTATGATCGTGGCTCCCTCTGATTTCCCCACAGGAACTTCATGAGAAGGAAGAGTCATTTCCTTCATGGAATTTTATAGATCGTTGTATCCAAAGGGTGGAAATGATTTAGGATAGTACTTCGTGTCCAGATTTCTTTACCTGGAAGTGTATTTCTTCTGGAACTATGGGGATAATCGTATTTCTAGAAAAATGTTAAAGACTGGAAGGAAGGCTTCCTTCTTCAGAGTGGGAAGACAAAGGGCATTTTCCTTTATCCCTCTTCCCTGAAGAAAGTTTTATTAAATGGCCTGGGTCTTTAAGACCCCTCAAATACGAGATGGGTTAAAAACCGGGAACAGTTGTAGGCCCCCGGCCGTGACCAAGCGTGACTCAGGACTTACAATGCCAGAGGCAACAGGCCTGAAGGGAGCTTTGGCTGAAGGTTCCAGGCGGATGCCACCTCACCCTGGAAGGTTCCGCGTGGGAAGCCTTCCCGAGTCCTCCAGTTGGGATTTTATTTTGTTTATTTGTGTTTGGTTGTGCTGGGTGTCCGTTGCTGGCCGCAGGCTTTCTCTCGTTTCGGTGAGTGGGGGCTGCTCTCTACTTGCTGTGCATGGCTTCCCTTGTTGGGGAGCACGGCCTCCAGGCACACGGCTCAGCTGCCTCTTGGCGCGTGGACTCTTCTGGGAGCAGGGATCGGAACTGTCCCCTGCATTGGCAGGTGTATTCCGCTCCCCTGCACCGCCAGGGAGGGCCCCCAGCGGGGATTAGTGTCTGCCTCTTCACCTGTGACTCACCTGAGGGCAAGGTTCCCTTTTTGATGTCTGCATCACCAAGAGCACCCACTATTTCTGTTTCCCAAATATCTATTGAATTAGTGTGGGTTGAAAGCCCCCTGGCGCTGTGTATTCAAAATCTAGGTGGCTGATTTTGGTTAAAGAACCCCAGAATTTCAGCTTTATCTAAAAATGCAACAAGTGAGAATCTTTCCATTCCGTTGCCATCAGAGGATGAAAATGTTGGTTAAATTCTGGTCACCCATTCTCTATATTCATAACAATAAAGCTGCTAGGGCAAGTACTGCTGATTTAGGTTAGAACACAACCCTGGGACATTCCACCCCTGAGATCAAGATATTTTGACTGATAAAGTGAGTATGTTCAGTGAGAAAGGTCCTGAAAGAAAGTGATACTGGGCCCCATCAGGTCATTTTAATCTTTGGAAGCGCCAAGCCAAAATATTTCGCATTTGATCCCTCTGAATCAGAGGACCCCTGCAGTTAACACCCCCCTCACCCGCCTCCTGGGCTCCGGTTCCCAAGGAGCGCAGGTCCAGTTTTCTCAGTAACCGGGGTGCCAATCGACAGGGGTGTCCCCAGGTAAAGACCGGAAGACCAGCACACCTTCTGGTAGCTCAGCTTGCTCGTCCCCCCCCCCCCCCCCCCCCCGNTCTCCCCGAAAAGCGGAGAAACAGGACGTGTTATGTGGCCCTCCAGTTACTGAGTAAAAGTTCTCTGGAGTCATCAGGCCAGTCTCCCATGATTTAATGCTGAACCGAATACGAGAGTGGCTCATCCTCCGCTGGGCCTCACGGAACACTCACCACCCACACTGTTTATTCAGACTCGGATCTGGGCCATTTGGGGTTTAAGCCAGAAGAAAGGGGGAAAAAATCCAACCCTGGAATGAACGCTTTTGAAACTCTGTCTTCTTGATGAAATGCAGCCAAGGAGTGTTTAAAAAATTCTATTTAAAATCAATTACTGGGCTCATAGTCTCATTACAATGGATTGTTAGCAACAACTAATTTTCGTGTTTCCATCCAACTCTGGGCTCTAGGCTGGGACTGGAATGGTCGCTGTGTTTTCCTGGGTATCTGATGCCACCACCCAGCTATGCATGGGTATTGGGCAACTCTGACCAGCAACTTTCCATAAAACAACAAGGAAAGGTGTGAGGAGGCAAGGAATCGCATGAAAACAAGCCTGGAGGAGTGTGCTCCCCGGGGGAGGGGTGTGCTCCCCGGGGGAGGGGGGGCGGAATACTACCGGAGAGAAAGAGAAAGCAAGGGCTCGACCGGCTATGCCTGGGGACACGGACCCCCGCCCCGCCGGTCAGGATTGCAAAGATGCCGTCTCGGACGGGTCAGGCCTCCGGAGAGGATTCTGGAAGCTCCCTGGGTTACCCACCCTGCTCTGTGGCAGCTCGCACCGCCGGGAGATGCCTGCCGTGCGCGTCTGCTGCTTCCTGGGCTGCGGGCCGCCGGGCGCGCGTCACTCGAGGGCGGGCGGGGCCTGCGGGTTGCTGCTTCTGGAAGCTGCGATCGGGTCGCCGTGTCCACACCGCTCCCACGCACCGCGGGCAGCACGGAGCAGCCTTCCCGAGACTGCAGACGGCGGTGCCGCGGCCGCCCCCGGGCGTTGCGTGCGCCACCAGGAGGGGCCGCGTGCCCAGGAACGAGCCTCACACCCACGTGCCAGCGTTAAGGAGCACTCGTTTGGATTTTAAGAGGTCCTGCTTTTAAGGAGAAACTTGAAAACCGATAAGGACTCTAGAATTTTCCTGGCCTCAAGACGGTGGCTCAGCCCCGCAGTTTCTTGCAGGGCAGGAGCCGAGGGTCAGCGCGGGGGTCCGCGCTGGAGCGGGGCGGCCGGCCCGCTGCAGGCCCGGGCCCGAGGGACGGCCTCCGAGAGGCCTGAGGCCCCCGTTCTCACTTCCCCCGGCCCCTTCCGCCTCCCGGGCAGAGGCACCCGGACGGCAGCGGCCCCGCGAGGGAGTTCCAGACTCACTGAGAAGTCGTCAGACGACCGGGGCAGCGGGGCGCCTTCCCTTTTTTAATCAGGTTATGTCATCGCCCTGCTCGGGCCGCGGTTTGTTCCAGGGGGAAGAGGTTGTCTTCCCCTCCACCCGCCCACCCTCGTTTGCACCAGGTTCCAGTTCCCCGTGTGGGTCAATCACTGGATGAGTTGGGTGAGCGCTCGATCTCACGGTGAGGGATTTGAGCCCACAGACTCCGAAGCCCTGTGCCCACCACGCCCGGCCCCGCCTCTCATCTGCTGCCCAGTGATCACTTGCCTTAGGGGCCCCTCGGAGTCCATGGTAACATCTAGGCAAGAAGACGAGTGGGTTGCCATTTCCCTCTCCAGGAACTGTTCCCGACCCAGGGATCGAACCGAGCCTCCTGCATTGTAGATGCAGACGCGGATCTGGGGGTCTTAGGGGACCCTGACACCTCGATGTTTCTGACTTGTTCCCAGTTTACACTTCCAGACCCATGTATGACAGTTCTTGCTGACACTATCTTCTCCAAATCTGGGCACTCTCAGCCTTTTACATTTTGCTAATACAATAGGTTCAAGGGTATTTTGTGGTGGTGCTGGATTATACGTCTCTGGTCTCTGTTGATTATGCTTTTCTTTCTCAGGATTTTCGGTCATTTGGGCTTCTTTTTCTATGTATTGCCAGTTCATAGATTTTGCTCATCTTTTTGTAGTGGGTTGTTTTTTTTTTTTTTTTCCCTTTACAGATTATCAAGCATTCATTATACATCCTATATATTAAAAAATAAAAAAAGCTCCCCTTTCTATATCTTGCCTTTAACCTTTGTTTTTGATGTCTTCTGTCACGTAAGTTTTAAAGTCAAATTGGTCAACATTTTCTTTCTTTACTGCTTTATGGTTTGTGTCATTCCCTAGTCTGGGATTATAAAAAGTGTCTATATTTTTCTGAAATATTTTAGAGTTAACTAATTCTCTTGGAATTCATGTTTTGATATAGCATGAGTTAGAGATCTGTTTTTTCCCTGTGAGTTACAGATCCTCTCAGGACCATTTAGTAAACAGTTCAGTCATTTCCTACAGTTTTTATAATGCCACTGCTGTCACACCCCCCATTCCTGTTCACAGAGGGGCTCTCTCTGTTACATTGGCCTAGCAAGCTGCACCAGTTGGGCATTAATTACAAGGCTTTAATAAATGTCTTGATATCTGGTAGGACAAGGGTTCATCTTACAGTTTTCCAACATTGTCTTGGCTGCTTTTGACCCTAATTCTTCTACTTGAATTTTAAAACTAGGTAAAAATGTTCATGAGATTTTACTGTGAATTATGTTCAATTTATGTATTCACTTAGGAGGAACTGATGTCAATGTTGAATCTTTTCATCTCTGAGCATGAGATATAGCTCTCTTTATTGGGTCTCAGGACTTTCAGTGAAGTTAGATTTATTTTTAATTGGCAGATAACTGCTTTGTAGTATTGCATTGGCTCCTGCCATACCTCAGTATGAATCAGCCATAGGCATACAGTGTCCCCCTCTTTAACCTCCCCCCACCTCCCAGTCCAGCCCACCCCTCTAGTTGTCAGAGCACCTCAGTGAAGTTTCGTCACTGGCTTTCATTTAACTCTTGCACCCTTTTCTTTTGATTCGTTCCTAGGTTTGTCATAGTTTATTGCTGTGGCTAATGGGATCTTTTAAAAGTTACACTTTCTAAGTGGCTGTCGCAGACGAGGATGCCGTGGCTGTTTGTACAGTACATTAATCTCGCCTCCGGTATTCTTGCAGAGCTCTCCTGTGACCTGGAACTGTTGGTAGTCTCTCACGGGCTCTCTGTGTAGACAGTCCCATGTGCAAATGATTCTTCCTTTCTCTGTTTCAAATCCTATTTCTCTTACTCCTTCTCCTTGTTCTGTTATATTAGCCAGATACCTCACACAACAATCAGTAGAGTGGTGGTAGAAAGTGTATATCTATCTGGTTCCTGACTTCAAAGGAAATATGTTCCTAAAATGTATTGTAGGTTCTTAGTAGAAACTGCTAGTACAAACTTTTCCTATTCTTGATTGGCTAGGTATTTTATTGTATTTTTGAATTGTGAATGGGTACTAAATTTTATGAAATGTTTTTCTGCATCTATTGTGATAATTCGTTTTTCCTTCTTAATGTGTCAGTGTGGTGAATTACAGTAGGATTTTCTAATGTTGAACTTCTGGGATAAACTTGACTCATCATCACAAACACGCATGCACACACACATGTACGCTGTATATTTACCATGTGGTAAATATGATATATGTGACCATGATATATATATCAAAAACATATTTAAAAATATACATCTATATACACACTCCGGGAAGGCAATGGCACCCCACCCCAGTACTCTTGCCTGGAAAATCCAATGGACGGAGTAGCCTGGTGGGCTGCAGTCCATGGGGTCGCTAACAGTAGGACAGACTGAGAGACTTCACTTTCACTTTTCTCTTTCATGCATTGGAGAAGGAGGTGGCAACCCACTCCAGTGTTCTTGCCTGGAGAATCCCAGGGATGGGGGAGCCTGGTGGGCTGCCGTCTATGGGGTCACACAGAGTCGGACACGACTGAAGTGACTTAGCAGCATATACACACTACACTGCTGGGTATGCTTACTAATATTTAGATTTTTGCATTGATATTTTTAGCTTAGATTGACCTTTCTTGTTTTGTGCTATCTGCTCCTAAAATATATAGCTTTAGACTGAACTTACAAAAATATATTCAGGAGCTCTTGTTCTTTTTCTGTTTTTTTGGTGTCAGTTTTGGTGACATATTTTCCTAGGAGATTTTCCATTTCATCTGCTTTTAGCTTCATTGCTTGAAAGTAGAAACTTGAACTCTCTACTTTAAAAGCTTGACTGTATTCATAGCTGTGACTCCTTTTCATGCCTCTTCTGTGTTTCTCTTTCTCATTCTTGCTGAGCATCTGCCTATTTCACTCGTCGTAAAGAAGTCTCATCGGTTCCTGTGTGTTTCTTTGTTTTTATCTTATTGATTTGTTATTGCTTTCCTACTACTTTATCCATTTGTGGACAAAGAATGTCCTCCTGTTGTCTTTGAGTTTACATTATTGCTTAACCTTTTTATTTTCTTAATCTAATTTTTTGTTCTCTGATCACTGCATACATGCCTTCTACTGATATCTAGGGTTTTAACTATTGTTCAGTTCCAAATAGTTTGTTACTTTCATTTCCATTTTATTTAATAGTTTAGCAGCATGTTTTTGAAATTTTAAGATATACTGGGGTTTGGGGCTGTGGTTTTGTTATTGATTTCAACTTTTATTGTATTTTGGTTGATGAGTGTGGTCTGAATGTTAGCAGTTCTTTGAAGTTTGTGGAGACTTGTTTTGTGGCCTAGAACCTGGTTAACTTTGGTAAACATTTCATGTGTATTCTTTCTTTATTTTGTAGAGGTTTCTTGTCATATCCATTAAATGACGTCTATAATATGGATTACTTAAATTTGTCAATTTTTTAAAGCTTTGTCTGTTGATTTCACAGAGGTCTGTGCTAAAATCTCTCACTATAATTTTGAATTTGTTGCCTTCATATAATTAAATCAGTTTTGCTGTACATATTTGACACTGTGTGATTAGGTATATTGGAGAAGGAAGTGGCAACCCACTCCAGTAAGGATTCTGGTAAATGCATCTTTTTATTATTAAGGAATGGTCTTCTTTATCCCCCCCAAATGCTTTTGGCTGTAATATCTATTTATCATATTAATTGAGTCACCCAATTAAAATAGAAAGCATTTATTATTTGTAAAAACACTTATTATTTGAATACATTTTTTATGTTTATCCTTCCTGTAACATCTTTTAGGCCTCTCTTATAAACAGCTCGAGTTTTATAAAATTCAATCTGAAGATTTCTGCCTTTTAATGAATTAGTTTAAGCCATTTACACTTACTATGATGTCATATGTTTGGAACTGACGAAGAATCCAGAAGTCTTCCGGCCTGCTGCTGCTGTACCTATCTTCTGTTCTTGTCCTGTCTGCTGTTGGATCGCGGGCGTGCTCCTGTTGCCCCCTCTTCCTCTTCCGTGCACCCACTCCTTGCTACTCGGGTGGCAACAGGCCCGCCCGGGGCCTCCCTGGTGGCTCAGTGGCAGGGAACCCGCCTGCCAGTGCAGGGGATGTGGGTTCGACGCCTGAGTCGGGAAGCGTCCCTGGAGAAGGAAATGACAACCCACTCCAGTATTCTCGCCTGGGAAGAGAAGTGGGCAGAGGAGCCTGTCTTAGGACCTTGCCCGCTGCACCACCACCGGGCCCGCAGCCACGGCCGCGCTCAGGGGCCAGGCCCAGGCAGGTAGGGTTCGCGAAGCCCAGAGCCAAGGGGGCCTGCGTGGGGCCACGTCCCGAGGTTTCTGAGCGGGGTGCATTGCGAAGGAAGCCGCTCCCAAGGCGTTAACCCGACGTGGCGCCCCTGCAGCCCGGAAGCAAGAGGCGAGGAGGAGCCGGCAGGGGCGGGAGCCCAGGGGAAAGGGGGCGACGGCGGCGGCGAGGCCGGGTCCTCCGGCGGCAGCGCGGAGCCGGGACCCTCGCTGCCCGCGAGCGGCCTCCGCAGGCGCACGGGCTTCGGCCCGCAGGGGCCCCGCTTGGAGGAGGGGACACGCTTCCCGCCGAGCTGGGAGGCTTCCACAGGCCCCGCACGGTGTGTTCCTGCGGAACGCGAGGAGCCGGAGCCTGGGGGCGAATGAAGAGAAAGGGCCTGGTCCCGGCGGGTCCGCAGAGACCCCGCTGCCCCCGGGGACCCCAGACTCTGCCCCCTCAGCTCGCCTCCCGACACAGAAACAGCCAGGCTGCTGGAACGATGACCCGTTTCCTCTGGATTTCGCTTTTGTTCTGTATCTCGGCTGTTACCCTCAGACCTGAAAAATCATGTTTGTTCCAAAGTCTCAAATTCGTGTTATTTGTGTCTCTGTTTGCTCCCCAAACAATATACTGTAGATTTCTCAGTGCGGACCTCTACCCGTTTCTCGCTCTCTTGTATTCTAATAGGACCCTGTCAGCTATTTTTATCCTGTATCATCTTGCTTCTATTCTATCGGCATACGATTTTTTTAAACAAATCTACTTTTAAAAATTTATCAAAATGGATGCCATTTTATTTACATTGTGGGTAGACTATGAAATCCAGAACCAGACTGCCTTAATTTGAATTCCAATTTAATTGTGAATCACTTCGAATGGTGCCTGGGATGCAGTACAGAGCAGGCCCTCGTAAATGTTACTGATGTTGCTTCTTGGCTTCTGTTTCCCCAACTCAGTTCAAATTCCTTCTTACTGAAATCCACCTCTGAGTAGTTATTTCATCAAGGATTTGGGAATATGAAACTATCTCTGTCATTCTCTATCTGGAAATACTTTTAATTCACCCTTAATCTTGAATAATAATTTTCTAGGTATAGAATTCTACATAAATATTTTCCCTCAGCACTTGAAAAATATTATTTTGTTGTTTTTGGACACCTATTACTGATGGGGTGCAGTCAGTGTCTGTCTTTTGTTTAGAAGTTTTTCTCCCCCCTCAAATTGTCTTAAAGATCTTTTTTTTTGTTCCTGTCTTTGATGATTGGCAGTTTCACAATAGTCCTGTTTGGGATTCAGTATGTCTCTTGAATCTAAGGATTCCTGATATTCATTGATTTTAAAAAATGCTGTCAAAATTGTTCCTCCTAGCTCTCCTTATTATCTTTTTTTTTTTAAAAATCCTGTTGTTTGTTGTTAGACTGTCTTCTTCTTTTGTTTTTTGAGCAGAGAAAGGTTTGTTGCAGGGCCATGCAAGGAGAGGGGTTTATGCCCTATGAAACCCCGAGATCCTAGATCTTCTTCTCTGTGTTTGCCCGTATCTCTGTTTTTCTGTGGCCTGTTTGTTTTCAGCCTGCCCCTACTGTTTCCATCCCTGTTCTCCTCAGGTAAATAAGGTCAACAGCTGGTATGCATCCTTCCACATATGTCTCCAAACTCATGTATAAACACATATATAGCCCAATAAATTAAATAACAATGTTCTGTTGTTGTTTGCAAAAAGTTCAATCACGCCTTGTATATTACTTTACAACTTGCTTTCTCTGTTAATAGTACATTAAGGATATATTCCAAATGAGTAGATACAAATCTAACCAATTAAAAAAACAGCTAAGTAGACTCCGGTGGGGGTGGGGGGGGGTGGCTGTAGCAGTTTATTCAGCTGTCCTGCTACTCATGAACATTGAGGTGTCTACACAAACATTGTAGATAAAAACATCCTCATACATATTTACTTATGTGCTGGTTCCTTAATTTCTATGGGAACAAATTAATTCTACCCCACCCTACTTCCCCCCACCCCGATTCTCAAGGAAGTCCACTTTCTATATATTAGCGTTTTCTTCTGGCATTTCAGGGACTTCCCTGTTGGCTCAGATGGTAAAGACTCTGCCTGCAATGCAAGACACCTGGGTTTGATCCCTGGGTCAGGAAGGTCTCCTGAAGAAGGGCATGGCTATACACTCTGGTGTTCTTGCCTGGAAAATTCCATGGACAGAGGAGCCCGGTGGGCTATAGTCCATGGGGTCACAAAGAGTCGGATACGACTAAGCGACTCACTTTCACACTTCTGGCATTTCTAAATAATGTGTGTGCTGTGATCTTTTATCAGTGTTACTCATGATGTCTTAACTTCCTATTATACTAAATATAGATTTCGCTCTCTTACATAACCATATCTATTGTTTTGCCAGCCCTGTTCTCTCAATGTGACCCTATTGCAATACGGGGTTAAATCTGTTGTTAGTGCTTTCACTATTTGGCCTATGGAAAGAGCATTAGCAGTTAAAGTTTTTAAGTTTTACGAAGTTAATATCTGTCTTCTTAAGGAAAACTGTATTGGAGTATAGCTGAATTGGCTTCCCTGGTGGCTCAGACGGTGAAGCGCCTGCCTGCAAGGCAGGAGACCCGGGTTCGATCCCTGGGTCGGGAAGAGCCCCTGGAGAAGGAAATGGCAACCCACCCCAGTACTCTTGCCTGGAAAACCCCATGGACAGAGGAGCCTGGCAGGCTACAGTCCACGGGCTCGCAGAGTCGGACACGACTGGGCGGCTTCCCTTCGCTTTCACAGCTGAATCGCGGTGTTCTGCTCGTTTCGCGCGC
>SJYX01012282.1:49923-120227 GCA_006410675.1 Oreotragus oreotragus | reverse complement strand
AAATCCTGTTGTTTGTTGTTAGACTGTCTTCTTCTTTTGTTTTTTGAGCAGAGAAAGGTTTGTTGCAGGGCCATGCAAGGAGAGGGGTTTATGCCCTATGAAACCCCGAGATCCTAGATCTTCTTCTCTGTGTTTGCCCGTATCTCTGTTTTTCTGTGGCCTGTTTGTTTTCAGCCTGCCCCTACTGTTTCCATCCCTGTTCTCCTCAGGTAAATAAGGTCAACAGCTGGTATGCATCCTTCCACATATGTCTCCAAACTCATGTATAAACACATATATAGCCCAATAAATTAAATAACAATGTTCTGTTGTTGTTTGCAAAAAGTTCAATCACGCCTTGTATATTACTTTACAACTTGCTTTCTCTGTTAATAGTACATTAAGGATATATTCCAAATGAGTAGATACAAATCTAACCAATTAAAAAAACAGCTAAGTAGACTCCGGTGGGGGTGGGGGGGGGTGGCTGTAGCAGTTTATTCAGCTGTCCTGCTACTCATGAACATTGAGGTGTCTACACAAACATTGTAGATAAAAACATCCTCATACATATTTACTTATGTGCTGGTTCCTTAATTTCTATGGGAACAAATTAATTCTACCCCACCCTACTTCCCCCCACCCCGATTCTCAAGGAAGTCCACTTTCTATATATTAGCGTTTTCTTCTGGCATTTCAGGGACTTCCCTGTTGGCTCAGATGGTAAAGACTCTGCCTGCAATGCAAGACACCTGGGTTTGATCCCTGGGTCAGGAAGGTCTCCTGAAGAAGGGCATGGCTATACACTCTGGTGTTCTTGCCTGGAAAATTCCATGGACAGAGGAGCCCGGTGGGCTATAGTCCATGGGGTCACAAAGAGTCGGATACGACTAAGCGACTCACTTTCACACTTCTGGCATTTCTAAATAATGTGTGTGCTGTGATCTTTTATCAGTGTTACTCATGATGTCTTAACTTCCTATTATACTAAATATAGATTTCGCTCTCTTACATAACCATATCTATTGTTTTGCCAGCCCTGTTCTCTCAATGTGACCCTATTGCAATACGGGGTTAAATCTGTTGTTAGTGCTTTCACTATTTGGCCTATGGAAAGAGCATTAGCAGTTAAAGTTTTTAAGTTTTACGAAGTTAATATCTGTCTTCTTAAGGAAAACTGTATTGGAGTATAGCTGAATTGGCTTCCCTGGTGGCTCAGACGGTGAAGCGCCTGCCTGCAAGGCAGGAGACCCGGGTTCGATCCCTGGGTCGGGAAGAGCCCCTGGAGAAGGAAATGGCAACCCACCCCAGTACTCTTGCCTGGAAAACCCCATGGACAGAGGAGCCTGGCAGGCTACAGTCCACGGGCTCGCAGAGTCGGACACGACTGGGCGGCTTCCCTTCGCTTTCACAGCTGAATCGCGGTGTTCTGCTCGTTTCGCGCGCGCGGCAGAGTGAGTCAGCTATACATAGGTATGCCCGTTCTGTTCCGCGCCGTTTGCCCACAGAGCCCAGTACAGAGCACCGAGACGGGTTCCGTGTGCTCTCCCACGCGCGGGCCCGGGCGGCGCCCAGGCGTGTCCGGCCCCGGGGGCCCGTGGCCGCAGCCCGCCGCCCCCGCCCGCCCCGAGCTGCGCGCAGGGCCAGGCCGCCTGCGCCACGCGGCCGCCCGGGCCCGGCCCCCGACCCCCCGGCAACTCTGGGTTTGCTTTCTGCATCTCGACTCTGCTTCTGTTGTGTGACTAAGTTCACCGTGGCGCCTTCTAAAGAGTCCGTATCGCAGCGGTGTCGTGTGTTCCCGTGTCTCGGCTTTCCGGCTGGCTTCCGTCCCCTTGGCGGCCTCCATCCTGCAGGGGCAGCTGTTCTTCCCGCGTCTCTCCCGGGCTCACAGCGCACTTCTCCTCCGGGCGATCACCCCGGAAACCCGCGGGTTCTCTTTCCCGGGAGCATTGCTCCTGGAGACGCGCGTCTCCCTTCCGTCTGGGCGTTTCTTCGGGCCTGTTGCACAGCTGCATGCCGGGATGTCTCTTCCTTGGTATTCTAGAACTTTCCTTGACGTTTGCGTGGGGTCGCCTTTCTCGATGCACTCCACTGAGTGAGCGCGTCCCGCGCGGGGTCGGGATGACAGCCTAGCGCCGTGCCGGTGGCGGCCCTCACCGCGTTTTTCCCGATCCGCTGGTCTGGTCAGCTCCCCTCACCACGTCACCCCTCTGCTCTGTGCCTGAGTCAAATCACATAAATTTCCTCTTTTTCCACGCACACATTTTTGTGGCTCCCAATCTATAAGTCGCCTTTCCAAAATGGATCCACGAGAGAGATTCACACTTTGAGTGTCTGAAAGGACTTTATATGCTTTAAAAAATATTTTTATGATGTATTTATTAGGCTGCCCCTGGAGAAGGCAATGGCACCCCACTCCAGCACTCTTGCCTGGAAAAGCCCATGGATGGAGGAGCCTGGTGGGCTGCAGTCCATGGGGTCACTGAGAGTCAGGCATGACTGAGCGACTTCACTTTCACTTTTCACTTTCATGCATTGGAGAAGGAGATGGCAACCCACTCCAGTGTTCTTGATGGAGAGTCCCAGGGACGGCGGAGGGGCTGCGGTCTGTGGGGTGGCAGAGTCGGACACGACTGAAGCGGCTCAGCAGCAGCAGCAGCCNGACTGAGCGACTTCACTTTCACTTTTCACTTTCATGCATTGGAGAAGGAGATGGCAACCCACTCCAGTGTTCTTGATGGAGAGTCCCAGGGACGGCGGAGGGGCTGCGGTCTGTGGGGTGGCAGAGTCGGACACGACTGAAGCGGCTCAGCAGCAGCAGCAGCCCCTGGTCTTAACTGTGGCGAGCAGGGTCTTTGATCTTCCTCGTGGCGTGTGGCCTCTCAGATTCGGCCTGTGGGATCCAGTTCCCTGACCAGGGGTGGAATCCAGGCCCCCGGCGTGGGGAGCACAGGTCTTAGCCCCTGGACCTCCAGGGAAGTCCCCTGAGGTCTTTATCTTCTCACCGGAAAGCGTGTCTGTCTTGTACAAAGAATTCTAGGTCAAAACTAAATCACCTCCAGAAGTGTGAAGGCATCGCTCTGACGCATGCTCCCTCCCAGTGTTGCTGCTGGAAGGGGGAAACCGTTCTGGTTCTTAATGCTTTGTACCTGACCTTTTTTTCCTTTCCCCTGGGACCTTGTAGAATCTTTTCCTTTCCCCAGTATTCTAAATTTCACAATAACTTTCCTATGTGGGAGTCTGTTTCCATCTGTTGTACTGAGCAATCAGTGTGTTCTTTCAAGCTGTCGAATTCGCTTTTGGTGGCAAGTCTTTCCAAAACTCCTATTATGTGGGTGTTGTACTTTCTAGACCAGTCCTCTGATTTCCTCCTGTTTTCTATCTCTCTCTTTTGCTCTTTTGGGGGATGAGTTCTTCAATTTCCAACCTGTCTGTTGGGTTTTCATTTCTGTTATTGTTTTAAATTTCCTCTTTTCATCTATAAATAGTTGAGTGTTTTTTTAAGCATTCTGTTCTGTTTTCATGTGTGACATTTTCTCAGTCTGAAAAAAACATTACTCTCTTTGGAAATTATCTTCCCCCTTCACGGCCTCCATCTCCTCCATGTTGCTTTTTGTTTGCGTGCTTGCTTTGCGCTTTGTCTATCCTGTAGAGGCCTCCTTGCATGCCTCCTAATCCTTGAGTGCGTGGTCATCCTGAAGAGTGAAGAGCTAATCATTTCTTTGGAAGCTCTGAGGATGTGTGGGGCTTATCGACTTTGAGCATTACCATAGAATAATATGTTAATGCCATTTGTTGGGGAATTCCGCATGTCAGCCCCTAAAGTCTCCTACCGAAGACCCTACAGAGACAATCAGACTCTCCAGGGAGCACCCTTCCAAACTCTGCTCGGGGAGGTGAAGCCCTGCCTATTCCAGGGCTGAGTGCTGAGCCGAGTGAGACAAGGGCCAGCATTCAGCGTGCGTGTAGTCTGTTCTGTGTGACGTATGACATTCCCCAGTCCAGGAACCCTGTCTCTGGAGCCCATACCTCCAGTTTCACCAGTTGGGAGAAAGAACACTGCCCAGCAGGGTGGAGCTGGGAAAGGGACCTGAGGCCCGGGAGTAGAAGAGTGAAAACATTACTTGCTTGGTCACATTACTTGCTTGGTCTGACTCTTGCCTCCTCCGTCCACGGGATTCTCCAGGGAAGAACTGCAGTGGGCAGCCATTTCCTTCTCCAGGGGATCTTCCCGGCCCAGGGACTGAACCCATGACTCCTGCAGTGCAGGCGGATTCCTTACCATCTAAGCCACCAGGGAAGCCGAACTGGTTCTTAAGCAGTGTTCGTCCCACCTCCTCGCGCAGCCAGGCCTCCCCTCTCCCCGCTTCCCAGTTCCAAAGGCAGCTAGTGCTGACTGCTCCCGGACCTTCTGAGCCTGTGGCTTCGCTCCTAACTTTCCGTATTCCAGCTGTAGGACTCTGCCTTCTGGTTCTGCCAGCTCTGCTGCCACTTGTCCACCTGCCTCCCGTCTTACTGCTGGAAATCGCACTGCCGTTGCCGTTCACTGGTTCTCCTGTCCTTCTGGGCTTGTGTCTTTGAAATGGTCACTTTCCCTAGTTGTACTGAGGTTTCAGATCTGGTGTGTTAGTTACTGAGGTGTTAGATATGGTGTGTTCAGTTCTCCATTTTTCCTGGGAAATCCTGTGTTACATTTTGGCTGATTTCCTTAATTCTCTTTTCCCAGTTCACTAACTCTATATTTGTGTCACTCTGCTAACTTTTGCGTTCAGTTATTTTTAGGAGTTCCATTTCGTTCTTTTTCAAGTCTGCAATTTTCTTTCTCTTTTTTAATTCACTCCTGTTATTCCATTATGTTTTTAGTCTTTTATCATTTTAATACTTTTAAGAAATCTTATTTCATAGCCATTTCAGATTGTAGTATTTTTCCAGTCCTTAGATTTTAGTTAAAAAGTTATCTTTATGACTGGTCCTTACGGTAGTGAATTCTCAGGGTGTGTGTGTGTTGGCAAGTGCATCCTCACCAAGGTTTTTTTCAGTGGGGATCTTGTGAGTCCTGAGTTGTGAAACTGTCCCAATGTAATGGTCACATACTTGTTTCTTTCAGTGATCAAAGGTGTTCTGATGGCTCTGGAATTGTGTTTATGTTCGTTTCTTGTCCTATACCCAGATACACAGATAATGTAAATTCTGATATTACAGCTGAATGTGATTCGTGTTTGGGGTTTTGATTTCTCAGAGGCAGCCTGGTCTCTGGATCTAAGGCAGTTGTCTGTCCTTCATCTTGAGGCAGCAGGCATGGACTTTGTCCCTTTCATGGATGGGGTGACTGTAAGATTTATGAAAAGGGCTCAGTTCCACCTCCCTCCCTCCACCTCAGTCAGGACGAAGCCCACATCTCTTCATGGGCGTTAGAATCTAATCATTGTCCCCACAGCCCCAAGGGCATTGGTGTGGGTCTGAAGCTCGCTTGGACACCGAGGAGTCGACTTATTTCTAAAGATCAGCCTTCGGTTTTTCTTCATTTCCGGAGCCCACGCTCTTCTCCCTTGCTCCTTTCCCTCCAGGTGCAGCATTGTGATTTTTCATATCCTCGTAGTGAAAAGGGATCCATAGGATCAGCCCAGTGTTTACCATTTTGCCAGAAATGAACACTCACATCCACTATTGAGCTAATTAAACTAAACTAAAACTAAATACAACCTAGAATTGACTGTAAAGGACCAGAAATGGAAAGGTTCTTAGAGATCACTTCATCTGAAGGGAATTGAGGCTCAAAACTGACGATGCCACTTGCCCACAGACACACGGCCAGTCAGCGGACAAGCGGCGGATAGAAGGCAAAGTGGCCACTGTTTTCTCACCGCATCACAGGGAGGAACGCCGTCATCCAGCAGCCGGAGCCCGTCTGCTCGCCAGAGGCCCCACGCGGCCGGCTGCTGCGCCTTCAGGCATGGGGAGCCCTGAGCAGGGGCGCGTGGACAGCTGGTGACGGGTTCGTCTCGTTTCTGCATCTTCTGGCTATAGCGTCAGAGAGCTCATAGCATCACCTAAGTGGTTTATTCCTCTGCCATTTTTTTTAAGGAAAAATATCATTTTTCTTTTCTCCTTTCTTCCTTTATTTCCCCTTTTAAGATCCAGTTCAGGTTCCATCATCTCCCAGAAACCTTTCCTGAAGTCCTCAGCCCATCGGGGTTTTTTCTTCCTCTAACTCCTTTTGAAATTGTCATTTGAACCACATAATTGGCACCAGATTATGAATCTGTCTGGCCCTATTTAATTATTGAATGTGGATGTGCTTAGTTTCCTCAACTGAATGCTAAGTGCTGGTTTGCAGAAACCACGCTTGTGCATCTTTACCATTTCCCAAAGTGTTTTTCGTGATTAATTGATGAGGAAACAACTTAGAGGAAATATGTTCCCTGAGATAGAGCCTGGGTTTGGTGTCAGGAAGCCTGGATTCTGCCCTATTCTTGGCATCACCCCCTGGTGTTTTAGAGCAAACCATCTTACCTTGTACGGACGGGCCACTGTATTCTGACCGTGCACTCACAGAGTGGTCATCTAACTTATCGTTCAGATGGGGGCAGTTGTTAGAGAGAAGGGGGAAGTTCTGTTAATAATTCTGCAGGGATCACAGATGGCAACTGGGAGTCTTCCTTACAAGCAGGGGCATGTGGTCACCTTATGGCATAGCTCACCTGGAGCGCTTCAGAAAACTTTGCTCAGCTGCTACCAAAACCAGTCTTCAGATTAAAAAAACAAAGAGTGTCCCGTCCGAGAGCTCTCAGCCACCGGCAGCTCCGCAGGTGAGAGAGAGTTTAGTTCCCCGACGTTCGTGTTTTGTGAGCTCCTTTCCTGGCCTTCAGTGCTTGTTGTAGTTGGACTTGTTGTAGTGATGAGTTTGAGGATTATTACCACCAAGAGACAAATGCTTTTGTTTTCCATATCAACCCACTCTCTATCCTGTAAGAAAAGAATAGCCCCCGTTTTCAGAGTTCTGAGCCTTGTCTTCCTGGGTGCTTTTGAAACCTGTGCTCTTGGCTCCAGTGCCTCCAGCGATGGAGGGAGGTCTGTGAGTAGCCGGATGTGCCTCAAGTAGCGGTGTGTTGCTATTGTTCAGTTGCTAAGCCGCGTCTGATTTTTTTTGTGACCACATGGACTGGGGCCTGCCAGGCTCCTCTGTCCATGGGATTTCCAAGACAAACATACTGGAATGGATTGCCATTTCCTTCTCCAGGAGATCGTCCTGATCCAGGGGTGGAACCCACGTCTCCTGTATTAGCAGGCGAATTCTTTACCATGAGACCCCAGGGAAGCCCAGTATAATGGTATATTTGGTGGTTTGGCATAGGAGGTAAGCTGCGTCCCTGCATGCTAAGTTGCTTCAGTTGTGTCCAACTCTTTGCAACCCTATGAACTGTAGCCCGCCAAGCTCCTCTATCCACGGGACTCTCCAGGCAAGACTGCTGGAGTGGGTTGCTATGCCCTCCTCCCGGGGATCTTCCCGACCCTGGGATCAAACCCATGTCTCCTGCATTGCAGCCCAGTTCTTTACTGCTGAGCCACTGGGGAAGCCCAGTAGGTGAGGTAGGTCTTTGAAAAGACACCTCATACACTCCGTGGCTCACTAGCTGGCTTGCTTCTGCATCTCCTGCCAGAGTACTCTGTAGGAACATGGACGGTAGGTAAAGTCGTTCGGGAAAACCGATGCACCTTTTGGCCAACCCCATGTGTCCTACGTGTTTGTCAGCTTGAAGTTCCTAGGACACCTGGAAGACGGTGGTGGACAGTACACTCGCTTCCCGGTGCTGGTACCTCCACCCCTGCTGGTGGCAAAGGAGTCCTCCCCTGGTTGGCCACGGTGCTGGAATGCAAAGACAAACAGGTACAATCTCTTCCCTCCAGGATTTTATGATCTAGAAGCAGCCTTGGAGTCATAACAGCTAATTCTAAGAAAGTTCAGGAGGAAGAACAATCAGTTTTGATCTGGGGGAGTTGGCTGGCATGTTAGCTAGGTTTGAAAAGTAGGACTTTAGGACAAAGTTGGGTGAAGGCCATTTCACACAGTGGATATGGCACAAACAAAAACCTATAGGAGTCCAGTTGCTTGGCATCTGAAATCAGTCCTGTGCACCTGGAAGATAAGCTGTAATAATTAGGATGTTCTTTAATGTCAAGCGAGGGAACTCAGGTTGTGTTATATCGACGGGAATCACATAAAGTGTCGGATTCTTGCTGTTATCAGGCAGCTGTTATCATGCATGGGGATAATAACCCGGTTGCAGGGAGAACAGTAATGAAGAGGCTTTGGTGTTGAGGAGAGGTACCAAGGCAGACGAATTAAGGAGGAGCCAGATAGGCGATAGAGAGCAGACACCTGGTGGCATGTTGGGTTGAGCAGGAGAGAAGAACCAAACACAACCGCAGACGAGAAAGGTGGAGAGGAGCAGAGCTGGGCAGGGAGCGTGTCCATGATGTCTCATGAGGTCTGGGAGGGGTTATGTGACTGGTACATGAAGAAACCTTGAATGGGGCTTTGCATGGAGTAGATGTTGGATAAACCCTGGATTGAAAGGAGGAGGGGTAACGGAGAGGAAGGAAGGGAATTCCTTCTCACCCTGCTCTGTGGGATTTTCAGGGTTTTAGGAGATCCAGTGGGAACTGTGCCCTGGGGCTCATCCCATAAAGAAGCTCGCCAGTACTTGCATTTTTGTGCGTTTCTAATATTTATGTGTGCATGCACCCGGCTGTGCCTGGTCTTACTTGCAGCATGTGGGATCTCTCTTTGTGGCACGGGAACTCTTTGTCGCAGCATGTGGGATCTAGTTCCTAACCAGGGATGGGCCCTGGAGCCCCGCTTTGGGAGCGTGGAGTCTTAGCCACTGGACCAGAGAAGTCCCAGTACCTTCCCATCAACTGAGCGCACAAACCTGGAGAGGGTTCAGACTGGACGAAAGACCCATGTTGGTTGGTGTCAGATGGAGGAGAGGTGGGCTTTTAGCCAGACGTGGAGGAAGAGGGTTGTAGTGATAAAGGGCCACACTGAGACCAGGGCGCAGCTGCCTGGAAGGCAGGGAGGTGGAAGGGAACGTACACCCGTGTGAAGAGCGGAAGGGATGTGCTCTGCCATCAGAGGTGGTTTTGCTTGCAGAGGAACGTCGTGGGTGAGTGGTGGGGCTCTTCTGAGGCTAGGACGTTGCTTGCCTCCTGGAGAGCTTACCCTGGAAGTCTGCCAGGAGGACCCGGTTCTCTGTGACAACCAGTCCGATTCCTGCCCGAATCAGTTTTTTCTGACCATTTGGAATAATGGCGGGGCAGTCTTTTTGTGTGATTAGAAGCCAAGTCAGGGTGACTTTTCCTCACGAGCCATTTCAGGCTAACTCTCATAAATCCTTTCACTGGATGTCCTGGCCAGTGCTTTGTCTCACAAAATGCCTTTTGGTTCCTTTGCCTCAGTCTTTGATTATTGGGTAAACATTTCAGTTTCGTGATTACATGGTGTTCAGATGGCAATGCATGAGTTCGCATCACTAAAATTGTTTGCTTTCAGTTATATTACATCTGCTTCAGGAATGCCAGAAAGCGTAAACATGGCTTATTTAGTAAACTACCTCCTTTGGAACATCTGAGAGAGAGAAAGCGTCAAGTCCAGCAGTTGGCATGACGTCTCCTCTCACACCAGAGGATTTTGAAGCTGGAAGGTCTTTGGAAGCTGTGTGCCTTCACCTTCTCGAGCACTTCGAATGAGAAGGGGTTCTTAGAATGCACCAGCTTTTAGAAATAGACGAACCGCAGCTGGATAGAAAACTTAAAATTAATTTCTCCTAACATTGATCAGAAACGTTAAGTTGGCTACATCCTAAAATGGATGCAAGCCAGGAGTTCCCTGGGAATATTAGTATTTTTATTTGATCTACAAAATCCATGTTTGTTGGATCCAGTGCTTGTCAATGGCTTGTCTTTTTAGGGGTGGAGGAAAGCGTTTCACATCCTCTTATCAACAAAGTTGATCTGTGGTTTCTAGCACTTTGGTCTTTCCCTTGGGTAATGTATTTTTTCTTGATATGGCTTCCAAGATGTGGCTACATTTAGGGACGTGATATTATTAAATGGACTGGTCTCTACAACAATCATGGTTCTCTAATTTTGGATTAAATCACCTGACTGACATCTGGCTGTGTTTTTGTGGGCATCCATATAAACTTTACAAAGGGCTGCTGAGAACTCAGCGGCTTCCCCGGTGGCTCCGCAGTAAAGAGTCCACCTGTCAGTGCGGGAGAGGCTGGTTCAGTCCCTGAGTCAAGAACATAGCCTGGAGAAGGAGGCGGCGCCACTGCAGTGTTCTCGCCCAGAGACGCCCGTGGAGGGGCCTGGTAGCCTACAGTCCCTGGGGGCTGCTGAAGGGTCGGACCTGACCAGCTGAGACTAGGCAGTTTTTCCTGTTTCGCTTATTCATCTTTTGCATTAAGAAACCTTCAAGGCCCACTGTTCCTTTCCATTTCCACCACTTCTTCACTGGGGGCCGTCATCAGCTCTCACTGACACTGGTCCTTCAGAAATGACTTTTTAGAACAGCTGCATTTGCTCTGGCTGCGCTGGTCCTCGCTGCTCCGCGGGGGCTTCTCTAGTTGCGGCGAGCCGGGCTGCCCGCGGCGGAGTGCGCTCCTCACCGGAGCAGAGGCCTGGGCCTCCGTGGCTGTGGCGCACAGGCTGAGCTGCTCCCGGGTGTGTGGAATCTTCTCGGACAGGGATCAAACCCTTGTACCCCGCACTGGCAGGCGGATTCTCATCCCCCAAGTCTCCAGGAAAGTCCCATAAATGGCTTTCAATCTGTTTCGGGGGCCGCTGCATAATAAACTAAAACGTCACTTTGATTACTACCCCCACCCACTTAAAAAGGTTCATGGCGTAATTTTTAAATTATATAGATATACACATATATATATTTGGTTCTGACGGCAAAAGCAAGATATGACTTTTGCAGCAAGTCTGGAAAATCGAGAAGAGCAACAGGAAGGAAAGCAGTCGCTTATAGTCTACCACCAAAGGGCAGCCTGTGGTTGCTGTGCTGATCCCCAGCGTGGAAGCTGTTCTGTCTTCCCCAACACAGAGACCCTTCCCAGTCCGACCCCAGCCCCGACATGGCAGCCTTCTCCCTCTAGCTGCTTCCTCTCTGGGAACCTGTATTGCTGTGTGTGGGACTTTTCATATTTCCCTCTCAATGCTTTTTTTTTTCTAATTCTGTAAACAACCCGAGAGGGTATATGTTTTAAAACATATTTATAAGGAGCAAAGTAAAAAGATATTTAAAAGCATCTCAACACCTTGAAATAAAACTATCATTTTCTGTTTATAGATGTGTGCCTAAGTACACACGATTTCCTATAAATGAGTTCGTGGCATCCATGTGGTTTTTATGGTTGCTCCCTTCTTTCATTTTCACTTATTTCTCTCCCCCGCTCCCTTCCTCCCCTCCACCTTAACCCCTCTCCCCCACGTTGCCAGAGTTATCAGCCTTGTGTGTTAGGGTTCTGTACTTCACTCCTCTTTAACAAATGTAATTTATTAAACATCTGGATATAACAGAAACATGTGATTTCTCTCAGGCTTCATAAGAATCAGATTAAGTCATGTGTTCCTCTCTGCATCTCGTTTTTTTCTCTCTTTGTACTGATCCATGGTTGAAATTCTTCCAGGCTTTCTTTTTCACCACTGCATGCGATTCCTTGGTTGACCATAGTCTAACCCACTGAATGATTCTGTTCCAGACAGTGCTGTAGTCACAGGGACATGCGATGACTTCATCAGTGATGGTATTCTTGGTTTTGGATAGATACTTCCAGATTGCTTTCTAAATGGTATAGCAGTTTCTATTTTCACCAGCAGAGTATGAGGTGACTTTTTGGTGTGTCCTTGCACGTGGCTGTGACGCTGTCAACCCGGGGAAGCAGTGCTGCTAAACTGCAGGGAAGGGTAAGGAGATGGGGGTGCCTTTGAAGTCTCAAACTTCAAGGCTAGCATGGAGCCATGCAAGACCATCACAGTAACGTATGTAAGAGAATTCGTTAAGAAGCGATTATGGTTTTCTCGAACTGGGTTCTGGTGAAGAAATAGTTGTAAAAATGAATCTTATGGCTTAAGGTGTTATTTTATGCCTAGAAGCTTTATTTTGGCTTTAAACAACATAACTTGACTACCTCACATTCTAGAGGTCAGACATACAGTGCAGGTCTCACTGGGTCCAAATGAAGAAAGGAGGGCTGAGGAGAATGCACTTCTTCGCTTTTTCAGCCTCTAAAGAGTCCTGGCGCCTCTTCTCCATCTTCAAAGTCATATGCTTAGGATTTTTTTTTTTAAGCAGACAACATTTGGTTAGCATGGCAGCTAGAAATTTCCCTCTTGGCTTTTGTTTTTTTCTCTTTACAAGTTTTGGCAGAACTCAAAAGGTGAAGCGTATCACACACAATTTCTGAACCTCTGCGTTCAAAATACACACGTGGATGAATGGCAACATGGGATCTGTGAGAGCTCCCACGACAGTTTACATTTCCAGGGCTTTGAAAACAACTGTCCCCGTGGTGTTAGGAGCCTGCAGGCAGGAGGGTGGGCTGGACCCCGCAGCCTGTCTCCCGAGCTGGGGCCCGGCTCCATCCCCTTCCCTCCTCACTGCCTGGCCCCCAAGCCTGCGCCCTGGGCGGCCCACCCTCGCCTGGAGGCCGGGCTCTGCGCCCTGCCCTGCCCTTGCTCCTCGGCTCCCCTCCCGCTGTCCCTCTCCCTTCCAGCTCGCCCGCCCGTGTTCTTGCCTTCCCCCCGAGAGACACGCTATTTGCAGGCAACGCAGCATGCCCTGCCTCCCACGTCCCTTTGGCTGCAGCCTCACGACCGCTGACCCGTTTCAGCGGTTTTCATCCCTGATTTTTCTGCTGATGGCTCTCCACCTGACAGCTTTCCCCCAGCACCCCCCGGCCTTTCAGTTTTTTAATCCGAACTCATTTTGGGTGCTTGAGTCCCTGAGGGCCTGAAGCCTCCTTGTACTCCGAGGTAGAAAATAGATTCTGTCTCCGAGAGAACTCTGACCAGGCTGTTCTGTGCGAACGACTGTCAAGCCTTGTTGTCCCACCAGGAGAACCACCTCGATAATTATGGGTCATTAGAACTGCGTGGAGAACAAACAAGGCGGGCTAGAAGGCAGTTCTGCCATTTTTCAGTGTAGTCTCAACGTCCAGGAGAGTCATGAGCAGATTCTGGTTCTAATGCCTTAATTCTGTATTTACTCACCTTTGTGGATTAGACAGAGCCTGAATTTTATTTTGAGAGAGAGAGAGAGAGTGTGTGTGTGTGGTTTTATACGTACAACTTGACTGAACACAGTAGCTCTGTGGTTTATCTTTTACTGAGAACTGCTTCCCCCCCCCCCTTTTCTAAGAAAATGCTAGTTTCCTAAACTGAAGTCTTTCTTGCAAGTTTATTAGTAATGAGGGCTGTTGTGTGAGGGCCTGCTGGTGATACTCAGATCAAACAATCACCCAGTTCAGGTGACTTTGACACAAATCATATTGACTGAAATAGTACTGAGCATGTGATGCTGGCGTGTGACATTTGAATATTTGCCAAGAAAAGCACCCGAGTCACTCTAACCAGCTGCAAGAGTAACAGATTTGCCTGCTTTACCATTTTTACGTGCATTTTTATGTGGGAATATGAAACCAACCTTTACAGTTTGGGGAGGGAAAGTAACATATAGTCAGCATGAGTCTGTTTACCTGCTTTGCCCTTTCACTGTGTACAGGAATTTAGGTCACTTAGTCCTAATCAGGAGCTATGTATAAACTACGGGACATGGATGTTAACAAGTCTGAATTTTCCATATATTCTTTCTCTCCCACCCACCTCTCTTGCAGTTCCTTTCCACACTTTTCCATCCATCTTATAAAGACAGTGATCTATATTTGATAAGGTNAACCCGAGAGGGTATATGTTTTAAAACATATTTATAAGGAGCAAAGTAAAAAGATATTTAAAAGCATCTCAACACCTTGAAATAAAACTATCATTTTCTGTTTATAGATGTGTGCCTAAGTACACACGATTTCCTATAAATGAGTTCGTGGCATCCATGTGGTTTTTATGGTTGCTCCCTTCTTTCATTTTCACTTATTTCTCTCCCCCGCTCCCTTCCTCCCCTCCACCTTAACCCCTCTCCCCCACGTTGCCAGAGTTATCAGCCTTGTGTGTTAGGGTTCTGTACTTCACTCCTCTTTAACAAATGTAATTTATTAAACATCTGGATATAACAGAAACATGTGATTTCTCTCAGGCTTCATAAGAATCAGATTAAGTCATGTGTTCCTCTCTGCATCTCGTTTTTTTCTCTCTTTGTACTGATCCATGGTTGAAATTCTTCCAGGCTTTCTTTTTCACCACTGCATGCGATTCCTTGGTTGACCATAGTCTAACCCACTGAATGATTCTGTTCCAGACAGTGCTGTAGTCACAGGGACATGCGATGACTTCATCAGTGATGGTATTCTTGGTTTTGGATAGATACTTCCAGATTGCTTTCTAAATGGTATAGCAGTTTCTATTTTCACCAGCAGAGTATGAGGTGACTTTTTGGTGTGTCCTTGCACGTGGCTGTGACGCTGTCAACCCGGGGAAGCAGTGCTGCTAAACTGCAGGGAAGGGTAAGGAGATGGGGGTGCCTTTGAAGTCTCAAACTTCAAGGCTAGCATGGAGCCATGCAAGACCATCACAGTAACGTATGTAAGAGAATTCGTTAAGAAGCGATTATGGTTTTCTCGAACTGGGTTCTGGTGAAGAAATAGTTGTAAAAATGAATCTTATGGCTTAAGGTGTTATTTTATGCCTAGAAGCTTTATTTTGGCTTTAAACAACATAACTTGACTACCTCACATTCTAGAGGTCAGACATACAGTGCAGGTCTCACTGGGTCCAAATGAAGAAAGGAGGGCTGAGGAGAATGCACTTCTTCGCTTTTTCAGCCTCTAAAGAGTCCTGGCGCCTCTTCTCCATCTTCAAAGTCATATGCTTAGGATTTTTTTTTTTAAGCAGACAACATTTGGTTAGCATGGCAGCTAGAAATTTCCCTCTTGGCTTTTGTTTTTTTCTCTTTACAAGTTTTGGCAGAACTCAAAAGGTGAAGCGTATCACACACAATTTCTGAACCTCTGCGTTCAAAATACACACGTGGATGAATGGCAACATGGGATCTGTGAGAGCTCCCACGACAGTTTACATTTCCAGTGCTTTGAAAACAACTGTCCCCGTGGTGTTAGGAGCCTGCAGGCAGGAGGGTGGGCTGGACCCCGCAGCCTGTCTCCCGAGCTGGGGCCCGGCTCCATCCCCTTCCCTCCTCACTGCCTGGCCCCCAAGCCTGCGCCCTGGGCGGCCCACCCTCGCCTGGAGGCCGGGCTCTGCGCCCTGCCCTGCCCTTGCTCCTCGGCTCCCCTCCCGCTGTCCCTCTCCCTTCCAGCTCGCCCGCCCGTGTTCTTGCCTTCCCCCCGAGAGACACGCTATTTGCAGGCAACGCAGCATGCCCTGCCTCCCACGTCCCTTTGGCTGCAGCCTCACGACCGCTGACCCGTTTCAGCGGTTTTCATCCCTGATTTTTCTGCTGATGGCTCTCCACCTGACAGCTTTCCCCCAGCACCCCCCGGCCTTTCAGTTTTTTAATCCGAACTCATTTTGGGTGCTTGAGTCCCTGAGGGCCTGAAGCCTCCTTGTACTCCGAGGTAGAAAATAGATTCTGTCTCCGAGAGAACTCTGACCAGGCTGTTCTGTGCGAACGACTGTCAAGCCTTGTTGTCCCACCAGGAGAACCACCTCGATAATTATGGGTCATTAGAACTGCGTGGAGAACAAACAAGGCGGGCTAGAAGGCAGTTCTGCCATTTTTCAGTGTAGTCTCAACGTCCAGGAGAGTCATGAGCAGATTCTGGTTCTAATGCCTTAATTCTGTATTTACTCACCTTTGTGGATTAGACAGAGCCTGAATTTTATTTTGAGAGAGAGAGAGAGAGTGTGTGTGTGTGGTTTTATACGTACAACTTGACTGAACACAGTAGCTCTGTGGTTTATCTTTTACTGAGAACTGCTTCCCCCCCCCCCTTTTCTAAGAAAATGCTAGTTTCCTAAACTGAAGTCTTTCTTGCAAGTTTATTAGTAATGAGGGCTGTTGTGTGAGGGCCTGCTGGTGATACTCAGATCAAACAATCACCCAGTTCAGGTGACTTTGACACAAATCATATTGACTGAAATAGTACTGAGCATGTGATGCTGGCGTGTGACATTTGAATATTTGCCAAGAAAAGCACCCGAGTCACTCTAACCAGCTGCAAGAGTAACAGATTTGCCTGCTTTACCATTTTTACGTGCATTTTTATGTGGGAATATGAAACCAACCTTTACAGTTTGGAGAGGGAAAGTAACATATAGTCAGCATGAGTCTGTTTACCTGCTTTGCCCTTTCACTGTGTACAGGAATTTAGGTCACTTAGTCCTAATCAGGAGCTATGTATAAACTACGGGACATGGATGTTAACAAGTCTGAATTTTCCATATATTCTTTCTCTCCCACCCACCTCTCTTGCAGTTCCTTTCCACACTTTTCCATCCATCTTATAAAGACAGTGATCTATATTTGATAAGGTACCTGGGTCCCGGTTGTATCTTGTGACTTCTTGTCACTATGAGACCCACTCTCTGGCCTTGGCTTTCTGATCTCTCTGAAATGGGACCCCCTAAATCCTGTGCCGGCTGAAAGCCTGATGCCTTCCTCCCCTTCTCTCCTTTCCTTTGGGGAAGCTCATAGTCTTCAAAACTGCCACATTCAGTATTTTTAGGGCTCCTTAGGGGTTTCCTGTAGCAACAGAGGGCAAGTAGAAATGCAGTCCTTTAAAGTCCGCCCACCCCAGAGGAAACTGGCTGCGTTTCTGATAAAAACCTGGTAGGGACAGGAGGACCGAGGACAGCCTGCCCCCTGGTTTTCACTACGTGAGCGTGTGTCATTAGCCAGGGAGAGGCAGAGACTGTAGCCAAGTCAGAGTGACACCATGTGCCGCGACATTTTACATTCAGAACAAGACTCTACCTGTCAGCACCATCGTTCCCGTCACTTACTGAATTCACTGCACGCGGTAAAGGACCACAGTCAGGCCATACTCCCTAAGATGTGGACCAGAAGCGATGGCCAAAGCTCCAGTGTTCGGCCAAAAAGAGTACTGGTGAAGAATGAAGGCGACCACTTGAAATATACAGTCAGCTTAAAACTGGAAGTAAAGAATGCCAGCTGGCATGGTGGTAAAGAATCTGCCTGCCAATGCAGGAGACACAGGCTCCATCCCTCAGCCGGGAAGGTCCCCTGGAGGAAGAAATGGCAACCCACTCGTCTTTTCACCCGGAGAATCCCATGGGGAGAGGAGCCTGGCAGGCGACAGTCCATGGGGCCGCAAAGAGTCGGGCACGACTGAGTGGCTGAGCACGCTCGCACCCAGGGGATGCCACCTGCAGAGACTGCCCTGGGTGCAGAAGGCCAGGGCTGAAGGGCTGGGCAGAGCAAACAGGACGGGCGCTCTCGAGAGGCGTTTCTGGACAGAGAAGCGTCTGCTCCTGGGACTTGGTGTCTGGGGCCAAGTGGAGAGAAGCCAAGAGAGGAACCGGCAGTTCGGAACTGGGTCGGAGAACAGTGAGGCTGCGAGTGAGGACAGAGCCTGTGGGCTACGGGGAGAGGCAGGCGGGCCCGGCCTTCAGAGTCGGCTCAGCAAGAAGCCACTGATTTATTCCGCGGAGCCCTGCAGAAATGAATGGCAAGAAACGCGAACCCGCCACCCGCTCTGAATGGCAGGGCAAAAAATGAACAGAGGGAAGCAGAAGGCTTACGGGCGAGATAAGCTCGTTTTGAGACATATGACTGAGCTGAAACCCAGATAAAATATTATCTGTGAATCCAGTATCTTGCATTAGTTAGAAATTCAGTTTCTTTGTGTCTCATTCACAAAAGAGCAGTATGCATTTAAGGGAACATTGCGGGTGCAGACTGCTGGCTGCAGACTCCTTACTGATGAGAATGTTACCAGCTAAGCAAATTTTAAGCAAACACACTGGGAAAGCATAACACGGGAATGAAATTTGAAGCCAACGATAAGATAATACAGATGCAATGCTAATTTTGCATTCACTATTTTGGAAAGAATAAAAGACTGTTCTCTCTAGGGCCTGAGTCCCCACTGAGCCCCTTACTCACCACCAAGGTTATTACCAGGGGGTCATAACCCCGAAGCCTTCATGAAGTACCTCCTGTAGACTCTCCTCCGTTCAATAGTCCAGGCCCTTCCAGAACCTTCCGGAACCTTCCAGAATCTTCCCTACCTCCCCTCCACTGTCCGCAAGTGTACTCAGGATGTCTAAATCCTGGGGAAATGGTCTTTAACTCTGCCGCTCCTTTGGGGCTACCGTCGTGTCTCTTCCACGTGGTTTTTAAGCGGATGATCTGCCTCTAGCTCCACTGCCTCATTCCCTGCTCCCCATCCCCACCACCCCTCCCACCGCTCCAGGGGGTCGTCTGTTTCCATCATTCTCATGAAACAGCTGTCCTTCTTACTCACCAGTGTCTGAGGACATCCAGGGCCACGCCTGCGTACTCTGCTGGAGCAGTTGGAACCTCAGGAAACATCTCTCCGGAAACACTAGACCTTGCGTCTGTTGCACAAGTGGTATTCTCCCTGCCCTCGCCCTGAGCTGCCCGCAGACCAGCTCGGTAGCTCCCCTCTCCACTCCCTCCGAGTAAATCCAGATACCGGCTCGGGCCTTCTGCTGTCTGTGCCTCCGGCCACATCGCCGCCCCCTGAACGTTCCTGCCTGTGTGCGCGTGGCTCCCGAACCCCTGGGCTCTGACCCCCGGCCCCCCTGTCTCCGTCCCACGTTCACCGCCCTCTGCTGCTCACATGCCCCGGGGGGCTCCCCACCGTTTCCTGCTGCGTCCCTTGCTCTGCCACCCGCCCCCTCGCCCTGGCCTGCCTGCCTCTGGCCCCGCGGCCGGCCGGCTTTGGCCACCTCCCCGCCGCCGTGCCCCGCCGCCCTTGCGCCTCGTCTCCTCGCTTCTGCCTCTGTCCCCACCGTGTTCCTGGACGCGGCATCTGTGGGCAGGCTCCTCCTTCAGGATCTGTGTAAGCAGAGCAGGTCGAGGTCAGAAGTCACTTCTAGTGACCAGAAGGCAGACTTGAATCATAAAAACGGAGAGTCAAGGACGTCAATCAGTTCTCAAACCTGGGCCAATGTATAGACCCAGGGCCCCTTGAATGAGGGGAGGCTGGTTCCCCTGGAGGAAGGACCCTGCTGCACTCCCCCCAAATTTATACTCAGCCTGTCTCCCAGCCTTGCCTAAAGGGACCTGCGCCTTTTACGGGGTGACAGTGTACTGGGGAAAAGGAAACGCCAGACCTTTGAGGACTGTGGGATGCGGGATCCAAACGGACACTGATTCCAGGAGACCCGGTGCCTCCAGACTGCGCCGCCAGTGAGCCCGGGGGCCCCCGTGGTGTCAGCTCTCCGTGGGCCCCTCCCTCTCCCGGCGCTGCAGGGCACCCTGTGACCTTTCCGCTCCTGGCTCAGACCTTCCCCGGAGCCCGGAGAGAGGCCGGCCGGCCCGCTGGATGGCCGCGCTCTATTGCAGAATACCACCCCCTGCCCCCAGCCTTCCTGGCTGCAAGTCCTCAGCCCACGCGCTCCGCTGCGCCCCCTCCACGCGGGCCGCCGCCCCCACCACGCACCTCCCTCCTCCTCCCTTTGCGCTTACACCGGTCCCTGCTCCTGGAATTCTGTTTCCCTTCTGTGTCTGGATTTGTGTGGTGCCTGTTTTTAGCACAAATACACCACGTCCCGCTTGTAAAACATTTTTTTCTCCACTTTAGCTCGTAACAGCCAGGGAAATGAGCTAAAGAGTGTGGATGGATTAATTCACCAGTGCTGGGGACAGGAGGGGTCCTTCTACGAGTGGGTCGTTAACAGCCTTCATAAACAAAAGATTGCCTTGTTTATACCTGTTCTTCAGAGTCAGCATTTTTAAAATCTGCTCAAGGTGGAAGGGAGTGCTTTGTGTTTGAAAAATCATTTGGGCAGCACGGAAATAAGAACCGTTTACTTTGTTTCATGCGAGAGCCTAGTCCAGGACAGGTGGCCTCTGCACTGGTGCAAATAAAGCCGAATCGGCCGGTGGAACCCTGTCACAGAGCAGGCGGGTGAAGGGCCAGGTGGCGCGCCCCAGAGCAGATGGGGATATTTACTTAGGCCTTCAGTGCTTCTTGTCAAGAGTCCCTTTAATCAAGAACCTTCCTTTGGATGTTTAATCAACTGCTGGGGTCTTTGAATGTTAGCCTTCTTTTTTCTTTTTTTAAAGAAGTACAGATAATTCTCACTCCGGTTTTCCTCTCTCTGAAGTTGAGATTAGAGTGTCGCTGGAGTCCGTGGAAGCCGCAACGTCCCACTTCCTTTCAGACTTCCATTCGAAGTTCCCAGATCTCATAGGCAAACTGACACAGCGCAGATAGCAAATTGAAAATATTATAAATCCCAGGGATATTTTTTTCATGCCAAGTAAGGCAGCGCCACCCTGGGGTCTGTGCAGGCTCTGTGGTCCTCTGGGCCATGGGCTGGCCCACCCGGCCGCTGCTGGGGACCAGGCAGCCTGGACCCTTAGCGTGGCGCTGGGTCTGCAGGAAATGACGCAGCTCTGCACGCTGTGTTCATCCTTGACCGTCTTTGAGTTCTTCTCCTTTGATGGGACTGGGCTCTGTTGCTGGTTTTCTTCTCACTTTTCTGACGACCGCGTTACTCTCCCCTCTCCGAACAGTTACAACGCATTCGTGGAGCTCCTGCTGGGGCCAGGCCCACGCTCGCCTGCCGAGGTCTCTACTAAGATGGTCAAGCCCGCCCTGCCCCTGCCTCTGAGCCCTCCTCTTCCTCCGAGCCCTCCTCTTCCTCCGTGCCTTTCAGTTCAGTTCAGTTCAGTGCAGGCGCTCAGTCGTGTCTGACTCTGCGACCCCATGAATCGCAGCACGCCAGGCCTCCCTGTCCATCACCAACTCCCAGAGTTCACTCAAACTCACGTCCATCGAGTTGGTGATGCCATCCAGCCATCTCATCCTCGGTCGTCCCCTTCTCCTCCTGCCCCCAATCCCTCCCAGCATCAGAGTCTTTTCCAGTGAGTCAGCTCTTCTCATGAGGTGGCCAAAGTACTGGAGTTTCAACTTTAGCATCAGTCCTTCCAAAGAAATCCCAGGGCTGACCTCCTTCAGAATGGACTGGTTGGATCTCCTTGCAGTCCAAGGGACTCTCAAGACTTCTCCAGCACCACAGTTCAAAAGCGTCCATTCTTCTGTGCTCAGCTCTGTGTCTTTGCTCCTCCACAAAGGCTTTTATTTTCATGACTTCCATCACGAAGCTACGTTCCCACTTGTAGTTGCGCATCTGAAGTTGAGTATTAAATTTCCTCCTTTTTCCCCCAAATTCAGGGTGTCCTCAGGATAGCCAGCTCCCTTCTGCCTCTGTGAGGAGTGGTACAAGTTTCCTTCTTTCAAGACCTGAAATTTGGAAAGCATCCTGTGTCACGCGTTTCTCCTCTGTGCTCAGGAATCAGCCTCAGCCTTCTGAGGATCTTGCTCATTCTCTCCTTCTTTGCCGGTCCCACTGCCTCTGTTCTGCCTGGGCTGGCGGCTGCACGCCTGCTGGCCCATCAGTGAGCCCACGTGCCCTTTGTAAATGCCATCTCGCTTGCTTCTGTCCCTCTTAAGTGGCAGAGGTGAGGTCTTACTCTTGGCAGCGTCTGACTCACCTCCTTGCACACACTGGCGCATAACCAGCGCTTGTTGCTCTCTTGGCAGAAGCGTAGCGGCATGTTAGCTTGTCAGCCTCACTTTCTGGCTTTCTTTACCTGGCGGAACCTTCGAAGATGATTCCCCACGGTGACAAAGCCCCCGGTGTCGTAGCTGTGGGGAAAGTGCGGCGTTGCCGGGAACAGTGAAATGAGTGGGACGTGAACTTAGGGAGGGAAGCCCAGGAAGTAGTTACTTGATGTGGGAGACGCAGAGACGGTGAGAACTGGTGGGAGGGGGCCGTGCTGCCCGGCTCTCTTGAGACGATGGTGTGGGCCCTTCAGCCCAGGCCGTCCGCCTTCTGCTGCCTGGTCAGCGCTTTAATCTCGGCCTGCGCTGGCGGAGTGCAGGCACCAAGGCCGCGGCAGGACGCAGTCGGAGGGCGCAGTCCAGGGGGCCCCAGGGGTTGGGAAGGCCGTGGCCGAGCACATCTGGAGAGGAGGATGTGAACACAGGGATGGGGGTGACTCAGACCTCCCCCTTGAAGAGGTGACGCTTTCATAGGGTCAGACCGGAAGCAGTGAACCCATGTCAGAAGGGGCAGAGGCAAGGGCCAGGTTCCAAGTAAGGGGTGCTCTCCAGAGAGAACTGTCAAACCCCGAATCGGGTTATGCAGAAAGCTGTGGCCTTCTCTTTCCTGGAAACGCTAGACTGGAACAGACCAACCCTTCACGGTGGCCTAAGCGCCGGCGTCTCTGGAGGCCTGGGGTGGGCCCGGCCTCCCATCCCCACGGTTGGCTTGCCTGGGCCTGGCTTTGCAGGGTTAGTCCGCGGCAGGTTGCTGCTTCCTTGACCACAGAAGTGGAATTTGTTACTGATGAGAAATGATAAAAGATCTTTCTTTTTCTAGGCTTCCTCGCTGGGTGGTGTTGGGGGAGTTTGTTTTGCTTTCTCTCCTTTCATGGCCTTCATATTTAGCTTGTGGGTTTGCCCTGCCCAGTGGTTCAGAGCAGGGTGATGAGGGAAGCCAGCCCAAAATACGATGGGTGCCCACCATTTTCTTCAGAGCTGGTGTGTGGAGCTTGCGTGCAGGCAGGAAAGCTAGGCCGCTGAAGATCTTCGAGGACGTACCGGCACGAACAGGGGAGGCCTTTGGGGATGTCAGAGTGTTGTCTTCTTTCAACAACTGTTTGTGAAGAATGTGCTCTGTGCCCTGCATGGTTCTTGCCAGTTTCAGAAGAAACAGAAATGCGTGAGGCACAGTCCCTCCTTCCAAGGCATTTACCGTCTAGCAGGAAAGATAGGCGGTGCTTACAGATCACCTTGTGCGTTACAGAGAGAGGGTTATTCTGGTTCAAAGGAACACTGGAGACGGATGACATCACGCTAGAATTACAATAATTTGAAAGTCTGCTATTTTGAGCTTTGTCATTTGTACCTTGGATTAGTCTGATATTTTACTTTAAAAATATGATTTCTGAATAGGTAACAGGTTCACATGGTTCTCATACTGAAACAATTTAGAAACATTTTTATTGATGAGTTTCACTCTCACTTTGTCCCCATCCACCCAGTTCACCCCCTTATTCCCTGGAAACAGGTGACTATGTTAATTTCTTGAGTATATATACAGACTCTTTTCATGCAAAATAAGTGTGTATACACACACACACACACACACCTTTATTTATTTATTTAAATCTTCCTATTTCCTACATAAAAGGCAGCCTTGATCTCCGGTTGGCCTGTGGATTTATCAGTATGTCTTGGAGCCTTAGCATGTCAGCGCATCCTTTTCCTCTCTTCATGGGTAAGCTGCTGCCTTCATAGTATTTCATTGTTTGGCAGAATATTATGGTGGATCCATTATCTGTCGCTGGGTAACAAACTGCTCCGTAACTTAGTGGCTTAAACTAAAACAACGGTTTTATTTATTCACAGTTCTTTGGTGGGCTGTTAGACTGGGGTTCCGCTGGGTAGCTTTCATGGGTTTACTGGTATGAATGGGGCCGTCTGGCGGCTTGACTGGGCCTCGATGGCCCAGCATGGCTTCACTTGCGTATTGGTGGGTGAGTCCACTGCTGCTGGCTCCTGGTGTCTGGGAGACTGGCACAGGCTTCTTCCCGTGGTGACTAGGTTCCAAACAAGGAGAGGGATTATGCCCCGATATAAAAAGGCTTATGCGGGCTCTACTTGCAGCGTGTTCACTAATGTTCCATTACCCAAGCAGGTCACAGGGTCCAGCCCAGGGCCGGAGGGAAGGGTCTGCCCAGGGAAGGCTTTGCTGGAGGCCACTGTGCAGCCATCACTCCCCGTTTCGTCACCACGCTTATTGATGGGCACCTGGTTATTTCCAATCATTTGGTCTCACAGATAACGCTTGAACGGACAGCCTTTGTCATCAGCCAGTCAGCATGTGGGCAGAAGAGTCCCGGGTCAAGGGGAAGTGCCTTGGAAGCCGTCTGTCTGTCCTGTTTCTGTTACTTCTCAGGTTATTTCAAGCTCGTGTTCTTCAGTCACTTGTGTAGGAGCTTTGAAAATGTATAAAAATGAAAATATATTCTTTAAAGGACGAAAGCTAGACTAGAAATCAAATAATTTTGAACAAGGTAACATGTATTTGAATAAATATGCTTATTATTATAATAATGCTTTACATTTGTATTGTGCTTACGGTATAGAAAGTTTGCTTGTAATGTCTTAGTGCTCAGAGTTTTATGAGTTGAAGGTATAGTTGGCCGCGTTTTATCTATATTTATGTATTGGTGTTGAGTCACTAAGTCCTATACGACTCTGCGACCCCATGGACTGCAGCGCGCCAGGCTTCCCTGTCGACCAACTCCTAGAGCTTGCTCAAACTCACGTTCATCCAGTCGGTGATGCCATCCAACCATCTCATCCTCTGTCATCCCCTTCTCCTCCTCCCTTCAATCTTTCCCAGCCTCAGGGTCTTTTCCAGTGAGTCAGTTCTTCGCATCAGGTGGCCAAAATATTGGAGCTTCAGCTTCAGCGTCAGTCCTTCCGATGAATATTCAGGGTCGATTTCCTTTAGGACTGGCTGTACATATGACTATCGATTATATGTAAATATATATCATATGCATATAATATGTGCTTAGGTATAACACACACATAAGTATCTCTTCTTTCTTAAGACTTTGAGTCTCAGAGCGCAGCCGGGCTGTCCCCAGCCCTGTGGCAGGACCTTGGCTCCTCCCGTGAACCGCGTCTCTGCAGGGACTCGCGTCGTATCCTGTCTCGGCCTTCACCGATGGCTCGGTGGGAAAGTACCCGTCTGCCAATGCAGGAGACACGAGTTCAGTCCTTGGGTTGGGAAGATCTCCTGCAGGAGGAGATGGCAACCCACTCCAGTATTCTTGCTGGGAAAATGCCTTGAACAGAGGAGGCTGGTGGGCGACAGGCCACGGGGTCACAGAGTTGGACACGGCCGAGGGACGGAGCACAGCGTGGCCCGCTGTCCTGTCTTAGCCTCAGATACATTCGTTTGCTCCACTTGGTAACTGCCATCTGAATACCTCACAATCACATGAGATGTCTTCTCAGGAGGCTTTTTTAAAAAAACCAGAAATAGGTCATTTCTAAGTTCTGAATGCTTGAGAAACATCCCCCAATATTTCTCTTGTTTTGCACATGACATGGCTGACAGCTGTGTTTTCTGATCTGAGTCACTAGGAAATCTTGAAAGAGGAATTCTTTTTAAGCTCATGTGCTTGCTCTCCGCTTTCAGGAAAGAGGGGGGAGTCATTCTTAAATCGAACCTTGCCTTGGCCCTCCTGCAGCGGACGCGGAAAGCAGACTGTTGAGTTTTTTTCATTCACACTCAGACGTTTTCATAGAGGCTCGGTCACAGCAAAGTGGGCCCCACACTCAAACCACCCACTTCCCTGAAGCTTGATTGATGAGCAAAGCTGTTCTGCCTGAGGGCAGCCTGTGTGCAGGAGCTGGGATGATGACGCGTCCGACATGCACAGATTTCAAACCAGGTCTCTTACCCCAGGATTGCAGGCTGCAGCCCAGAATGTTTATTTTTGAGGCAGGAGAGGCGGATGGGTGCACATCGGGAGCAGGGCAAGCCGCCTGCATCAGGAGTCACCCCACATTCTAGAATCTCGCCAAGAATGTGGCGGTTCAGGCCAAAGTCATCCTTGTTGAGAGAACTCTGCTGGTGCCCGCTGCCACGAAACACCAGCCACGGAACTGTGATGTGCAGGTGAGTGGAGAGATATTTAGTCCAATCCTTTGCAACTAGGAGGGGGCCCCGTTGGACTAAGACTCTCTACACATCAAAGAGAGGCGTACATTTAAAGGAAGATAGAAATTTGATGCCGAGTCGAAAGAGCCCGTGATGGAAGTTTGGAAAGAGAGCCCGGCAGTGACCCTGTGAACAGGATGAGTCGGGACCGCGTCTTTGCACGGCTGCCTCTCTGTTGCATCCAGCAGTGTCTTACAGAGTAGGCTGGGCAGGAGCACAGAGGCCCCAGATGCTGAGGTTCAGTGTAACCTTGGAAACCGTCTTGCCCAGGCTCCCGTTTTAGGGAGAAATAAACTGAGGCACAGGAAGGTTAGGAAAACGGCCTGGGGTGGCTTGCCTGGCAGAGCCCGCTCTTCTAAATCTTAATACAGTTACTTGTCAGCGGATTGTGCCACCCAGTGCTCTATGAAAGTTATGGGAATGAATGAATAAATTAATTTCCTTTTTAAAGAAACTTATTTAAAAGCTGGATAGGGGCTTTCCAGGTAGCTCAGGGGTAAAGAATCCCACCTGCCAAGCAGGAGACGTGGGTTTGTTCCTTGGAAGGACCCCCTGGAGAAGGAAATGGCAGTCCACTCCAGTTATTCTTGCCTGGGCAGTCCCACGGACAGAGGAGCCTGGTGGGCTACAGTCCACGGGGTTGCAAAGAGTCAGACATGACTGAGAAGCTGCACATGCCCGCAGGCATTTAAAAGTTATTTATTCAAGTCTTATCCCAGCTGGTACATCCTGGTGGAGGTGGTGGGAAAAGGAGGGTTGTAAGGATGAACTGATTAGTGTTTTTTGAAGGACCTTCTGGAATCTGGGTTTGCCTTAAACGTCAGTATTGGATGAAAAAATTGAACTTTTCTGATGATTTGTTATCAGCTCAAGGTGCAGATAGACTGCGAGTCGGGGGGAGCTCAAGGCTGAGCTTGGTCCGTGTGCTCTGTGGTGAGCTGGATCTCAGTGCAGCAGGAGAAGTCTTTAAGGAAGAGGCCCCACCTTGCATTTGGTTCCTCTGCAGTGTGGGAGGCTCACTGCCCGCTTCACGCAGAAGGTGCCTGCCTTACTCCAAACGGACTTAGAGCTCAGTGGATTCAGACATCCAGGCAAATGTCACCCCTTCCTTCAAACTGATTTTCTTTCCACCACGTGGAATTTTATGTCATCTCTGGCTCTTTACTAGCTGCTGGGACACAGGAGAAACGTCCTCCAGTGCCTTCACAGAGGTGTCTTCCAGAGTCTGTTGCCGTGAATCCGTTTCCCTGAGGAAAGGGGGACTAGAGTCTCCCTCTCCCCTACCAGGGGTCAGGGCTAGCCGCTATCTCCCTTTTGGGATAGAAATCTGGTATTGTTCTGCCAGCCACTGAACACGTTCTAGAAACCCATTTATCAATATCTACAACACTGCCTCATATTTGGTTTCCTGTGTCGTCAAGAAAAACCTGCAAATAACTAAAAGTAGGGATTCCAGTGAAATGTGGGTTCTGCTTCGCTAGGTTTGGTGTGGGAGGCTGTGTAACTCTAAGAATACCGGTAGTGGCATCTATCTACATTCTAAGAATTAGGGAGGCGAGGTTTGTACCAAATTAAATCACCCTGTCATATCTGTGAGGCTTCCTGCAGAACGAAGGCAAAAATAAACCCAAACAAACAAAACGAGAACGTGTCTGAAGACAGTGAGCCGTGCGCTTTCTGAACAGTAGAGAGTCTGCACAGGGCCTGGAAAGCTTCGTGCAGACCTGCTTTCTTGAAAGGTGCTTTTGCTGGGCCGGCGGGGGGAGGTGTCGCTTCTTGTTACTGTTTTGCCTGTGGTTCTTACTACCCTATTTACCTGGGGTGTGGTTGCCAGTGTTGGGATTTTCTTGATAAAAAAGGGGAGGAGAGAGAAGGCGCTGCCCACAGCACGGAGCACGTGGGACGAGTCCAGCTCGGCCGTGTGTGCGTGTGTGTGTGCGCGCGCATGCACGTGTGCGTGTGTGCGTGTGTGTCAGTGTGTGCACACTTGTGCGTACACGTGTGTGTGCGTTTCCGTGTATGTGCGCGTTTCTGTGTCTATTTGTATGTCTGTATCCATCAGCGTGTGTCTCTGTCTCAGCGTGTGTGTGTCTAGGTATCTGTGTGTGTGTCCGTGTGTGTGTGTGTGCGTTTCTGTGTGTTTGTGTGTCTCTGCGCTTGCCTGTATGTCTCTGTGTGTGTGTCTGTGTGTGTCTGGGTGACCAGGTGTCTGTCAGTGTGCGTCTCTTGGTGTGGATGCAGGAGTGTAGGGTTTCAGGCTGACCCTCCTTCCTTCAGCATCCCCGCTCTCCTTTCCTCAACCTGAGCTGACTTTGTTGGGAGGGCAAACACAACGACTTTCTCACAAAATGAAGACCAAATAATCTGAAAAGCTCAAATAAAATCCACCTTATGACCCAGTATTAAAAAGCAGACATTTTCCACGGAGAAAGGCCCATCCCGGGCTGGGGAGGGCAGGCCAGCTTAGCCTGAGTCCTCTCCGGTGCCGTCTCTTTTCCGCCCCGGCCCCACTTTAAAAGAAGCGTCTCCTGGACGCCTCCCAACTCTCCGCACGACTTTCGTTGGAACCCCAGGTCGGCGGCGCTGGCTGGAGAAGGGCGCTGAGAGCCGGAACAGCTCGCCGCCCGCCGGCCTCCTCTGCCTCCAGGTGGGCGCTGCGAAGGCCGCCCCTGCAGGGCCTGTGCCCGCCCGCCAGGCGCGCTCCTTCCGAGGCGGGAGCTCTGCAGGAGGCGCGGCCACGGTTTGGCTTCTAGGTGTTACCTGCCCCGAAGCAGGCAGGACAGACCAGAAGGTGGGACCATGAGGGCCCCCAGGTCCTGAGTTCTTACCGCGGAACAGTCACGGTGCTGGGCTTGCCCTGCTCTGTCTGAGTCTGGAAGACCGCAGGCTGCTGCAAGCATTCACAGACAAGGGACCCGAAGCTCCAAGAAAACGAGTGGTCTGTGGACATCGGCGCGGCTCCGAAGGGCTAGCCTGGGGCTTGAGCCAAGGGCGAACGCTGAAGACAGAGTTCTCGGTCCCTGCAGCGCCCTTGGAAGACGCCAAGCCCTGAGGGAACATATTCAAGTCAGTTTCAGCCCTTAGGGGTTTGGTAGCCGCGTGTCACCAAGCCGTATCTTTCTCTTTTAAAAACTTATGTTATTGAAGTGTAGTTGACTTAGCTATAACTTTCAGGGAAATGTTACTTTTCTCACTTGGCTTGACATGATCATCCTATTTTCTGTTCTAAGAAGTCAAAACATGGGAAGAAGATAGATTTCGAAAATTGTTTTCAGCCACATCTTATTCTGAGGTGCATTCTGGGAGGTGCAGGTTAAGATGCTAAAACATTAGGATTTATAAGACTGATTATCATATGTATATTGAAGATTGAGGGCAGGAGGAGAAGGGGGTGACAGAGGGTGAGATGATTGGATGGCATCACCAAATCGATGGACATGAGTTTGAGCAAACTCCAGGAGATGGTGAAGGACAGCGAAGCCTGGTGTGCTGCAGTTCATGGGGTCGCAAAGAGCTGGACATGACTTAGCCACTGAACCAAAGCAACAGCAATTAAGAGGAAATTTTGGTGTAACGTGGAATTAAGAAATCTGAGAACGATAGGAACTCCGAGCGGGGACAACCAGCAGCTATAACGTTTCTAGGTGTTGGGAATTTCAAGCTCGTCTCTGCTCCAGCGTTGCGGAATGAAATGCTTACCTCTCGTTACTTTCCCACAGGCCCACTTGACTTTGGTCTTCTCATAGCAAATCCAAAAAGACCATATAGGGGGCGAAACAGTCGCATTGTGTCTCCTCCTCCAGTGTGTTTTGTAATTCGTACGTATTTCAGTCCCGAGTGATGCCTCTCAGGAAAAAGGTCTTGGGAACTAAGTGGCTGAGTTTCACAACTAAACTTTCTCCCTCCTCCTGCGTTAATCAATACTGACTCTTTTCTTGGCCAAAACTATTTAAAGTCTGCACCAATGAACTTCTTCCATAACTGAAACTTTTTAAAGGACATATTTGAAATATCTGGAAGCCTAAGAGAATAGCTTCGAAACAAGTTATGATTGATTTCCTCTTACCCTATTTTTCCTGGGGTTGTTCCTGAAACATTCTTTGTGGTTCATTGAACACAAAAAACAAGCCATGTACCAGGTCTAGTGGGGGTGTTTCTAGGGGTGTGGGAAACGCTGCATTTGTTTTCATGGAGCATAAGTTTCATGGAGGGAATAAGCCACTTCAACAAATAGGCAAAAGGTAAAATAGAAAATTGTCAAGTGCTGTAATTTTCAAGCTGATTATTACATACCTAAAAGCTGGTTAAATTACAGTTTTATTGAATGCTAACGAATTATCACTCCCCTCCTGCATAGAACCTTTTCAGCTCTTTACTTTCTCTGGCTTATAATCACGGTGACCACGTTTTCCATACCGAAAGTTAAGACATGTGGTCTGACAAAGGATTCCTGTACCACTTCTAGCTGTGAGACCACCCATAGTTAGATTTAAAAAAAAAAACAACACTGGCTTTTTTAGGCCCCCTTTATAAAAATTAGAGGTTTGTTAAATAGAGGTGTTTTTAGACTTTTCATTAAAAACCTACCATGCAAACAGTATTTATTTTGTATGTGAATCAACATGTTATATATCCTAAAGCACAACTTTACAGCCTCAGGGTATATGTTAGCCTATTCATAAAAACATACTTCTGCATAGAGTAGTAAGGCCTGCCATTATCCAGGTGTAACAAAAATGGTCCCAAGGGTTCTGCTCCAGGGCTTTAATTTTTCTTTTGAAGATAAAGCTCTTTATTTCACTTTCAAGGTTCAATGTTTTTGAACCTTGCAAATGATTACCATTGAGGCATGCCAGATGTGAGCAGTTGTGAGCAGTAATTCCTGAAAACAGGGTGAAGCAGTGACTTTTCCTTATTTTCATCTGTGGTCTCTATACATACGGTTCTTCACAACAGACCGGCTGGACTGCCATAGCGCAGGCGTGGGGCTTTCGAGCTTTCGGAGACAAAATAGGCCAGTGGCGGTCGCTTTAAGATCTCTTGTCTGTTTGTTTTTGGCTGCCGCAGGCCTTCCTGCTGCGAGGGCTTTTCTAGAGTCGCGGCGAGCGGGGGCCGCTGTGTCCTGACGGTGCTCGGCCCCTCACCGCGGCGGCGTCTCTCGGGGAGAGGGGCGTCCGCGGTCGTGGCTCCCGGGGTGTGGAACGCAGGCTCAGAAGCCGTGGCCCACGGGCTCGGTTGCTCCAGGGCATGTGAGATCTCCCTGGATTAGGGATCGAAGTCATGCCCCCCGCGTTGGCAGGCGGATTCTTAACCATTCGACCACCAGGGAAGTCCCTGATCCCGTCATTTCAGAACCACGTATCTGATGTCTGGCCACCATACTGGGATGGAAGTGTAAGCTGAAAAAATTTGGGGCACTTTTTTGCCAGTGTACATGATAACAAATATCTAGTAATGTTATTTCACTGGACACGATGGAAATGTTTAAGGTTATTAAGTCCATGTTCTATTTACGTCAATATATTTAAGCTTCTGAATGGCGCTGATCACTGAAGTACCCTCTCCTCTCACAAGAAGCATCTTCCAGAGATCACCTCACCCTGGATTAGCTGGTCGATGACCACAGTGACATGTGCTTCTCGGATAACACAGGACATTCTGTTTGGCTCAGAGCTGAGTGGTTGGCTCTGCTAAAAATAAGTCTTTAATGGTTGATTAGGACATTCATCACGGGGTGCTAATATTCGGGCGTTTTCTTCGTGTCATGAAACATATTTATGGGCGGGTGCAGAGTGGGTGAACCTCGTTTCTTGGATGAAATGTGATAAGGATTTCAGAGGTATTTTTGTCCCCAAAAGTAACAGTTAGCAGAAGTATGGGATCTGCTGGTACTTGGGGGCCCAAATTCTTCCGTGTGTCGACACACGGAGATGGGACCGGCGCCACATTCCTGGGGAGGAGCGAGAAGCTAGGAGCTGGGGCAGGAGCAGGGAAAGGTCTTTTGCTGACTTTGCTGTTGTTTAGTCTCTCGGTTGCGTGTGACTCTTTTTGCGACCCCAGGGACTGTAGCCCACCAGGCCCCCAGTCCGGGAAATTTTGCCAGCCAGAATACTGGAGTGAGTTGCAATTTCCTTCTCCAGGGGATCTTCCCGCCCCAGGGGTCGAGCCCGCATCTCCTGCACTAGCGGGCGGATTCTTCACCCCTGAGCCACTCTTGACTAAACGGGGCCTAGTGTCGTGGCTGCGGGCCCGGGGTCACAGGCTGCTGTCGCCCCAGGAGCCCGCTGCCCTCGGCGCTTCCCCCGTGTGCGGGAGGGGTGTCCCGGGACGGGGGCACTTCAGCTGCTCCTGTCCCCGCTGTCTCTGGGGGTCCCTCTAGTTTGGGGTCTTTGCAGAGGAGTTTCCATTCACCTGATCACTCCCAGCACCTCTTGTCAGGCTTAGGATGACCCCCACCTCCTCATCCCGATTTACCAAGCGTTTCACCCCGATCACCTCACACTCGGAAGCCCACGGCTCACGAGTCACAGGGGATGATTCCTGACGTTCTGACCTGGTGCGCTCACCACTCAGGAGGTGAGCCTTTTGCTGCCTATGACCTCTGCCTGGCCTGGAGCCCTCCCGATCGTCCTGGGACTGGCCTCCTGGCCTTTCAAGCCTCTGCTTAGATGGCCCCTCCTCAGAGCAGCTGACTGGCCAGTCCTTCCCCTCCGCTGCCCCCGCTTTCATCCTCTGGATCTTTCTGTGCTTTGCAGTCAGGGCTTGGCATGCTCACTCTTTCAGCTTCTTGAGAGCCGAGGCCATGCCTGTCTTATTCTCTAAACCAGAGAGGCGTCAGGTGAAGGAAGGAGGCGCTCAGACTGCAGCGACTGTGTTTTTAGGTTGTTTTTAAACTTGAGAGCGTGCTTAATTGCAGTGGTGTGTTGCTTTCTGCTGTGCAGCGCAGTGACTCGGGTCTGTGCAGACGTGTAGCCCCTCTTTTCCAGACTCTCTTCCCATAAAGGTCGTTAGGGTCCGGAGCAGTCCCTGTGCTCTCCAGTGGGGCCTTGTTACTCATCTGTTCAGGCCTGTATGTCAGGCCCAGTTTCCCAGTTTATCCCTCCCCTGCTTTCCCTCTGGTAGCCATAAAGTTGTTTTCCATATCTGTAACTCCGTTTCTGTATTGTAAATACATTACTTGATACCATTTTTTTCCTTTAGATTTCACATATAAGCAATATTGTGATATTTGTCCTCTGTCCGACGTGGCTTCACTCAGCATGACAGTCTCTGGGTCCGTTCATGCTGCTGCAAGTGGGATTATTTTGCTTTTTTCATGGCTGAGTAATATTCCAGTGTGTGTGTGTGTGTGTGTGTGTGTGTGTGTGTGTGTGAACCACACCTTCCTAATCCATTCGTCTGTTGATGAACATTTAGGTTGCTACCATGTCCTGGCTGTTGGAAACAGTGTGATGAACATTGGGGCGCATGTATCTACTCATATTATGGTTTTCTCTAGTTATATGTCCAGGATTGGGATTGCTATCGGGTGGTGACTCTGCTGCTAAATCACTTCAGTCGTGTCCGACTCTGTGTGACCCCATAGACGGCAGCCCACCAGGCTCCCCCATCCCTGGGATTCTCCAGGCAAGAATACTGGAGTGGGTTGCCACCTCCTTCTCCAATGCATGAAAGAGAAAAGTGAAAGTGAAGTCGCTCAGTCTGTCCGACTGTTAGCGACCCCATGGACTGCAGCCCACCAGGCTACTCCGTCCATTAGATTTTCCAGGCAAGAGTACTGGGGTGGGGTACCATTGCCTTCCCCGTGGTGACTCTATTTGTAGCTTTTTAAGGGATTTCCATACTATTCTCCACAGTAGCTGAACTAGGTTATCTTATTAATAATGCAAAAGAAAAGGTCCTTTTTTAAAAAAAAATTCATACTCACTTCAACGTTTATTTCCTTCTATTTGGTCAGAGATTAATCAGTTACATACAACAGCCTGTCCTAAGGGGATCCAAATGCACTGCTCTCTTAAGCTTTGCAAATAAGCTATCCTAAACCCTTACTCCCTGGCACTGATTTCAGAATCTCCACTTCATGCATCAGGACCCTTCAGGGCTTATCCTGGACTTCAGAGCTGGTTTCACTTCTTCCATAAGCCACTGCTCTGCACAGATGCCCGGAGTGACTGATTTCCCTGAAACCCGTCTCAGATGCTTAAACAGAGTTTGATGGATTTCACACAAGCAAAAGGCACTTTTTCGTTTGAGTAGGTTAGTGACACTATTGAATACAAATGATCTGTTCCTGAATATCCTGGAACCTCATGAAAAATCTTCTGGCTAGAAAGCGAGATACAGTCAAAGACAGGCCTGTCACAGACCGACCCAGGGGATCGATAGTAACTAAAACACAGATTCTTCAAGCAGCTTCACTTGCTGGGGCAGCCCCAGGGTTTCCAGAGCTTAGAAAACCACCCCCGGTGGCTAGACCTTCAGAGCTGGGAGAAAGCCTTCCTCCCTTGCCGGGGGCGGGGCGGTGCCGGAGTTGTGGTCCTGCTTTCTCAAGAGTGAGATGTGGACTCTGGTAGGTGGAGTCTTCACTCCCACACTTCGCTGGGGTCTGGCTTCTCATGCTTTGTGGAACGTGTCCTTGTGCGTGGGGGTGTAACCTTATTAATTGGGGGAGGAAATGTAGATTGAGTCTCAAAAACCTGACTTCTGCTAGCACATGGAAGCAGCCTAGATGGTCCCTGGAGGGAAGAGTGGATGCGGAAATTGTGGTGCATACGTACAGTGGGATGTCACTCAGCTCTAAAACAGAGCCTGTTTGAGTCAGTCCTAGTGAGGTGGATGAACCCGGAGCCTATTGTACAGAGTGAAGTGAGTCAGAAAGAGGAAGACAAACATCGCATGTTCACGCCTGTGTGTGGAGCGATGGCACTTATGGGCCCGTCTGCAGGGTAGCCGTGGACGCAGTGTGGGAGGGCGAGTGCGGGGCGGACTGAGAGAGGAGCACGGAAGCACACACGTGGCCGTATGTAAAACCTGGCCCGGGGTGCTGCCTGTGACTCGGGACTCAGTCCAGTGCTCGGTGACGACCTAGGGGGTGGGGCGGGGTGGGAGGTGGGAGGGAGGTTCAAGAGGGAGGGGACACCTGTGCACATATGTACAGTACATGTGTGTGCCTGCGGCTGACTCATGTTGGCAGAAAGCAGCACAATATTGTAAAGCGAATATCTTGCAAAAAAGAAAATGCAAAGAAAAACCTGACTTCTGAAAAGATTTCAGAAAATTAAAAAAATAAATACGGGGCTACATTTATATTAGCAAGTCCCAGAGAATATATACTATGGCACAGAATCATTTAGTCAAGCTTTGCATTCAAAACTAGTGAATTAATTGCTCTCATCTCAATGGTGACCAGTTAGCTAAGGGATCTTTATCAAGTGTGGACTTACTTGGGATTTGGACCATGGGAAATGATGGGAAATAGCTCTTTTTCAAGTTTTTTATCCTAGGAAGTGGGCATCTATTTTTTTGCTCAGTTTGATAGTAAGTGTAAAGAAAAGAATGTGAACTTTTGATGGTGTGATCAGGGGTGAGTAATATGGTAAACCCCAGTTTATCTCAAGTACAGTAAATGCTTCTGTTAGCTAGAAGAGTGAGGTGTTCTGGTTAATTCAACCCCCTTTTAAAAAAAAAAACCTAGACCACTTCTCTGACTAATTTTTACAGAATTCAGTACAACAAAACACATCCGACCACACAGCTACACCAGACATACGTGTGCGTCTTAATGATTCGGACGGTATTTGAGGGTTTCCCCAAGCCCAGGAGCCATCGAGAAATTCATCAGTCATGTCAGAAATGGCCATTGGTGGGGACTTGGGGCTGACAGAAGGCTGGCCTGCAACTGCTGGTTGGAAATAGCACTTGCTTTTCCTTGGGGGAGAGACGGGGGAGGGAAAGCGAAGAGCAGGCTTTGATATCGTCACTGCTGTTTGGCCAGAGGTGAAGGCCGCTTCTCATTTTCCCAGGGCTCATCAGGCAATATGTGAGGTTTTTATTGGGCTTATAAACACTGGCAAATACACAGGCCCTAAAGTGAGATAACGTATGGAAAGGATTTAGTGCTGAGTCGAACACACAGAAACCCTCAGTCAACGTGAGGCACCTTGAACGTGTTTGTGATTCATTTGGTTTGTCATTGGAGAGCTCTTCTCACACCTCCTTCTCGGCTGGAGGAACTTGATTTGCCTGAGCTAGGACCTCCTGCGTTGTTTACATTTTTGAGAACCGCAGGGAACTATCATTAATTTAACGGTGAATAGTGAAATCAGTTAATATTATGGCTTCAGATTGTACCTTCATCTCTGAGACAAGAGATAATTGGGCAAGTGTGAAGAAATCTAGTGTTTTGTTTGTTTTTTTTTTCCATGCTGTTAAGAGTCTTGTGAATTTTAAGAGGGCAATTTGACCTTGAATTTTGAAAATACTAACTTTACGTACCCTTTGACTCAGTTTCATTTGTAGGAGACTTTCCTACATATATGTAAGGACATCCATTGTGGGATTATTTTGTTTTTGCAGAAAAAGCCAAAAAACAAAGTGGGGATAAAAAAGAAATATCCATGTAGAAGACTGGCTAAATGAATGTAAATTGTTTTGAACTGAAATGCAACTGTTAAAAAAAACGTGATAGACATAAAGTCACACAGGAAGACGCCCAATTATTGTAGAGTGGAAAAGTTGAGGTCTGTATGGAGCATATGATTTCATAGTTGAGAAAAAATTAGAAACATGCATATATGCATGTATGCATATAACATTTTCTGGAGGGATATACTATATACTGTTCTGTTACTATAATTTAATAATTGTGAGCATTGTAAATTAAAATGATTAGTTATGACAAAATACAAAGTAAGATTAGTTGAGAAACATATTAAGTGTTTATAGTAAAATCGGTATTAAATTGCTTAAAGATTTGCTCTCTTATGTTTTAAGCATTTTCTAGTTTGCATTCTAATTTACTTATTCAGACTTCTGCACGTATCACATATACAGTTAAACTTCAGTTCAACTTGTGTGCCTGTGTGCTGTGTCGCTTCAGTCGTGTCCAGCTCTTTGAGACCCCATGGCTCCTCTGTCCATGGGATTCTCTAGGCAACAGTACTGGAGTGGGCTGCCATGCCCTCCCCCAGGGGCGCTTCCCGACCCAGGGATCGAATCTGAATCTCCTGTGTCTCCTGCACTGGCACGCAGGTTCTTTCCCACTAGTGCCACCCGGGAAAGTTCAGCTTCCGGGCGTTCATAATTTCTAAATCGATATTTTAGTTGTATTTCTGACAGTGTAGGAGGTAGTGGTGATCACATTACTTGTTAACCCCCCACCTCTGTATTAAACACTTGTACTTATGTTTTCTCTTAACCGCACACAATTCTGAAAGATGATGAGGAAACAGAGGCTCTACCCGCTGAAGTAACTCTCCAGGAAATTTTGGGAACCAGCGCTCAAACTGGGTCTGGCTCCAGAGAGCCTGCTAGTCCATGTGTCCTTCTGCCTGAGATAGTGCGGCGCTGGTGAATTAACTTCTCAGAGCGTCTGTTTTGTTTTTGAAATAGATAATTTTGAGAAAAAAGAAAGAAAGAGATAACAGAAAACACGTTTTCACTGTTTGCTCTTGTCGATTTCTAGGGCATTCCACTCATCATCATTATTAACTCTTCTGTGCTGCACATGTGTCTGATCTTTGAACACAGGCTTGCGAAGCTGATGGAAACCCCCAAGCCCGTTCGATTCTGCTGTTTCCATAGTGTGAACCCACCCAGTGGGCGTGGGGCCCAGTGCAGCCACCGCCGCCCTGGGGGCTGGACCCGACTTGGATGAGAGCACCACGCCGCCGTACCAGTGTTTATTTTCTTGAGATAAAGAACAAAGGAAAAGGCAGGAGTGAAATCTGCTTTTGAAAGCAGCCGAGCAGTGTCATTTTTGTTAGTTGAACTCACTCTAGGTGTGGCCTGGTTTTGCTCCCAGAGGTTTCCGCGGCGCGCAGGCGGCCCGGGGCGGTTAACCCCGCCGCCCTTCCCAGCCCCCGCCGCTGGCTTCTCCCGGTCCTTCCCGCCCTCCTTTCCTGCCCCTTTCCTGCGATCTCGCCTTTGTCTGAAGGTGATCCTGGCATTTCCAGCCCAGTAAAATGGGATTGGCACCGGGGCTCTGTTCACGGAACGGCCGTCTGACCCAGTTTGTTTGGTTGACTGATTGATCTGGCTGTGCTGGGCCTTCCGGTTGCAGAGATTACCCGGGGCTGCTCCCGAGCGGGGCTGCGCCGGCGCCGCCGGTTTCGGGCGCGGGCTGCGAGGCGCCCGGACTGCAGAAGCTGCGGCGCATGCGCTCAGGGGTTGCGGTGCTTGGGCTTAGTCGTCCTGAGGCTCGCGCGATCCTACCGATCAGGGATCGAACCAGGGTCCCCCGCGTTGCAAAGCGGATTCTTAACCCCTGGACCGGAGGGGCCCTGACCCAGTTTTATGAAAGACTTTTTAGAGGAAATGATAATGATTCTGAGACCTGAAAGAGAAATAAAGAGGCACCCAGTTATCCGGAAAGAGAGGTCGGAATGTATAGGAGCCCAGAGCTTCTTTCGGAGAACTGCGCATCGATCCAGCTGTGTCTCCAAGCGTCTTTGAATGAGGATATTGGCTACAGACTAGGCCTTGACCTTGTTAACGGCTCATCATATCAGTATAACTAGGATACAACAACATTCCTGGAATCAATGACTTTTTTCCTAAAAATCCCTCCAACATCGTTATCGATACTGTGGGGATTTACGACTTATGTCTCCTGCATCTGTCTTCTCTTCCTAAAGTCACATTGGCAGACGATATGCCTGGTCAAGGTGAAAACTTTAGGAACTTGTGCAGAGTGAAGTGATAACTACCGATTCTTGAAAAGGGACTGTTGGTACAATATCCTTTTTGTAAAAATCAGGAAACGTTTAAGGCTGGAGTTTCTGTTTTCAGTAACGAAGATGGATATTCACAGAAGAGGACGTCGAAGGAAAACAGAGCGCTCCAGCCTCAGGCGGTGCGTCTTGTTTCATTTGTCACTGATGGAAACACCAAATGACGATTCTCCTTTTATTTCTTTTCCTGTGTCCAGCTCTAAGGCATGCTTCTGAACCTTGAGCTGTATTATCTTCAGATACACAAACCCAGTTTTTCCCAATTTATATACGCCAGAGTTTGGGGTCTCATCTACCCTCTGGCTAGTCGAGGAAATCTTTCAGAAAAGGAGTTCTTTCCCTTATTCTGTTTCAACACCTAAATTTATTTATTTATGTTTTTGCCCATGGGTCCTAAAACTGAAAGGGTGCAGGTCAAATTTGAAAATACCTCTGTGCCAGTGGGCTAATCAACCTGAAAAATCCTAGTTGTGGCACATGGGGTCTTTTTCTCTTTTTTTCAGTCATGGCACATGGGATCTGGTTCCTTGACCAGGGACCAAACAAACCTGGGCTCCCTGCACCGGGAGCCTGGAGTCTTAGCCGATGGACTACTAGCGAAATCCCTGTATTGTGATTTTAAACTGACAGATGTGTTCTGGTTCAAGGTCAGCCATAAGTTGAATTGTAAAGAAAAGAAAAAAAATGCAGCTTATAATTAACACAATTCGCAGTTAATATTAAGGGACAAGCATGGCCAGATTGTGGGCTTCCCTGCCGGCTCAGATGGTAAAGAATCCACCTGCAATGCAGGAGGCCTGGGTTCGATCCCAGGGTTGGGCAGATCCCCTGGAGGAGGGCATGGCAACCCACTCCAGTATTCTTGCCTGGAGAAGCCCTGTGGGCAGGGGAAGCCGGCGGGCTACAGTCCCGGGGGTCGCAGAGAGTCAGACATGACCAAGTGACTGCACTGACTTACTTACCTGTGTATTTACCGCAAAGAATCCACCTGCCAACCGTGCAGACTCGGGTCTGATCCCTCAGGAGGGAAGACCCTTGGAGAAGTAGCATTCTTGCCTGGAGAACCCCATGGACAGGGGAAGCCGGCGGGCTACAGTCCCTGGGGTCACAGAGAGTCAGACGCGAGTGAGCGACTAAGCCCAGCACAGCACACGTGGTCAGCTCGTAGACGAAGTGAATTTAGCGAAAAGAGAGACAACAGAACGTATTCTTTTAATTGACAGCAGATGTCCACTAATTATAAGTGAAAGACAGTCCGTAATTCTTTCAGTAAAAACCCTAGTTGGAAACTGAGACTCCTGTAGTAAATACGAAGCGTCGTAGGGTCGGGTACATTAGTCACATGTGTGTAATAAAGGCAGTAAATCGACACAACTATGGCTGTGATGAAATGTGGATAAAGCACTTTGAACCTCCACAGAAATAAGCAGAGTATAAATAGATAGCATGCTCAGGCAGAGAGAAAATCAAGTGCTATTTTAGCGCCGGGCTGGTGATAATTTATTGTTCAGGCTCTTTGGCTGAGTCAGTGTTTATATGGTACTGTATATTAACTGAGACAAAAATAGTCTGTACACATCACTGTCTTGGACAGATTCCTGAGTGATCAGCAGAAACTGTTCCAACAGACCACTCCCCTACAAGGAAGGGATTTATAATATTTTAAATATTCATCCTAAAAATCCAAGCTGTTTTGACGATTTGTTTGGTAGTGTATCTGGTTCAAAGAGAAGCTGTGTGGCATGCGCAATGGAAAAAGACAAGTGGCTCCCGCTCCAGGCTCTGGGGCCCAGCTCGCCTGGCCTCAGCGCCCAGCTCTGCGCTTGCCGCCTGTGTCGACCTCGGGCGCCGCTCTTGGCCTCTCTGTGCCGGGTCTTGCTCCTCAGTCGGGGGGCCGCTGACGGGCCCAGCCTTGCTGTTGTTGAGACGGTGACGCGGCTTGATGCAGTAAAGCGCTCGGCCCAGCGCCTGGCGCAGAGCGAGTGTGAGCCGCCCGCGCATCGTCTCTGCCCCTTTCCCTTCCTTGTGATATTTTTCTCCTTTTGGTGTTTAGGAAAATGTGTGTTTGGCTGCGGCAGGTCCCAGCGGAGGCACGCAGGGTCTCTGGTTGTGGTGTGAAGGCTCGGTGGGTGCGGTGAGGGCTTCGTTGCCCCACAGCGTGAGGGGTCTTCGTTCCCTGAGCAGGGGTCCCGCCGTGTCCCTGCACTGCGGAGTCTTAACCACCGGGCCACCAGGGAGGTCCCACGGTGCGTGTTTTTCAACAACCTTTCCTTGATCGCGTCCCGTGTGTCAGGCACTTCGTTCCCATCCTGCTTAATCCTGCCTGCCCGTTACGAAGTCACAGCCAAGTATTTGAACCCAAGTCTATCTGGTCCGAGACCCATCCTCTTCTTCATGACACCTAACTGCTCTTTCCTAAAAATAAGCCCTTCGAGTTCAACTCCAGCCATTCTGGCTCACTGCTCTATCCATCTGAGCTCTACTTTTATTTGCAACTTTGAGTATGTTTCATCACTTTAGTTTATATCTCCCCGACTAAATTCTGTGTTCTTTTTTGTTAATTTATTTCAATTGGAGGATAAGAAGTTTACAGTATTGTGGTGGTTTTCCCATACATCGACATGAATTGTGCACGGGTGCACATGTCCCCATCCTGACCGGCCCCCGTCCCCGCCCCCTCCCTCCGGGTTGTCCCAGAGCACCGGCTTTGAGTGCCCGACTTCAGGCGTGAAACTTGGGCGTCTGTTTCACATCTGGTAATATACCTGTCTCAGTGCTATTCTCTCAAGTCATCCCACCCTCTCCTTCTCCCACAGAGTCCAAAAGTCTGTTCTTTACATCTGCGTCTCTTTTGCTGCCTTGCATATAGGGTCGTTGTTACTGCCTTCTAAATTCCTCATGTGTGCATTGGTATACTGCATTGATGTTTAAATCCTGTGTTCTTCAAGAGGAAGCATCTCTCATAACTCCTTCTGGCAACCTTTTTGACTGCCTTTCGGTCTGATTGTACCAGAATCAGGCATGGCTGAAGGATTAAACAGACTGGAATTTCTATCAGCCATGAAGTTTTCCATATACCTAAGGGGCAGAACAGATGCGCGTGGCTTCCACAGAAGCCACGCACAGCACCCAGGCCCGTAAAACGCAGGTCGTTTCTGAGTCTTCATTCAAGAAAAAGTGCAGTAATTCAAGAAGTAGTTGTGGAAGCCTTTCCACTGTCTGTTGGGCCATTACTACAGGAGGATTCAGAGTATGGCCTCCAGGAGACCCCCGGCGGGGCATTACTTGTTGAATCCAGCATCATGCAAGGTCTCAGCTTCATCCTGGCAGCCCGGAGATCTGATTTGCTGATTCCTCAAGGACAGATCTGACTCTTAGGGTCTGACTGCCGTTAACAGCCCACTGGACAGGTGCTCAACCAAAAGGCCAGTATATTCATTTGTAAATGAGACAGCTGGCGCTTTGCTGTTCCAGCCTGTATTCTCTCTCCAGGCAGGTTTTCTTCAGAAACCAGATGGGCTTCAGAGGTAGCTTGGCGAGCGCAAGATCTGAACAAAGAAAGTGAGGCGACCAGGTTGGTTTGAAAACAGTGACAGCAAGATGACATCACACGCTTATTCCCAAGATTGCCTCGGTTACGCAGCCAAGGCCGGCGTGGAGGCGGCCAAGGCCGGCGTGGAAATGGCCGAGGCTGAGGCTGGCCTCAAGTCCACTGGCCTGCAGCTGGCTGGTCTGCTTCCTCCTGGCACAGTCATCCGCTACGCACATCCGTCGGGTTGGAGTCAAAGCTTTCAGGAGCAGATCCATCTGATGTCTTCAGAGTGCCTTTCTTCCTCTGTGCTGCCGCCTGTGTGGTCCTAGAGATGGGGCAGGACTGAGGGCAGGGTCCAGGGCCGGCTCGCACCCCCCTGGAATGGAGTGTTGGTGCGCTTTGGCGAGCTGCCATCCAAGGCAGCTCAAAGTCAGGCAAGAAGAGAGACATATTCTGTTGTTCTTGGTAAAATAAATCTCACCGCTTAAAGTGCACAAGAGACAGGAAGGAGAAGAGAGCAGACGGCTTCTCTCCGGGCAAGTGTTTACTCTTCCAGCTGTGTGATCACAGGCGTCCACACTGAGTCCTCAGACAGGTTGCATTTCAAGACCCCCCTGCCACCCCCCCACCACGTTCAAAGGGCAGCGTCCCGGGTTCCCTTTCCTCTGAGCCTCTGCCGTACTTGTCTCTGCTCAGAGGCCAGCCCATGTCTTCAGCTCCTTTCTCGGGGCTGCGTTAGTTCCCAGTGTCTGAAATTCCTCTCTTGTAGAGGCAGCTTCAGCTCTCCGAGGTCGCCGTGGGCACAGCTGAGCTGGTGGCCGCGTGGGCCCCTCTTGTGGGGAACAGCATCCTGAGCCCAGGGTCCCCCCGTGGCAGTGCTCAGCTGACTTGGACCCTGGTGAGGTGGGCAGGTCGCTCATCAGCCTCTCCTGTGGGGGCCCAGCTTCCTCACTGGGGGGCCTGGAGGAGCAGACACCCCATCTCTGCCCGCCTCTGCTTGGTCTTGGCCTTCAGCCAAGAGAGAGGTGGACGGAATGGTCTGCCCCTTTGCTCTCTGAGCTGCTGACTGGTCTAATTCCACGTGGAAAGCCTCACACTTGTTATCCTTCCCTAGCACGTCCTGGTCCATGGCAAATAGTGGATTTGAACCACACCTTCAATATGACATGGATTTGCCTGTTCATTGGTGACCTGCATGCACTGAGCTGTGTGTCACATATAACACATGCTTTCCACGGCAGTACCATGACCTCAGTGGCCTCAGAAGACCCGCAAAGCTTTACTGCTGCTCCCTTCCCAGCGTGTTCACCCCTGGTGGGCTGCATCCATATTACACCGGGAATTCTGTAAACGCGTTGTCCTCATCCTTGGCTTCCCTGGAGGCTCAGACCATAAAGAATCTGCCTGCAGTGAGGGAGACCCGGGTTTGATCCCTGGGTTGGAAAGATCCCCTGGAGAAGGGAAAGGCTACTAACTCCAGTATTCATGCCCAGAGGATTCCGTGGACAGAGGAGCCTGGTGAGCTGCAGTCCATGGGGTCCTAAAGAGACGACTCAGATGCCCGAAGTGGGAACCTGAGGTTGTGTTGGTCCAAAAGGCTTCCTTGAGGAGACCGACACAGAGCAGGGCTGCACGGAAGATTTCCTGTCCTCCTCGGGTGTGTGTGTAATGCAGCTGGGAGCGGGTTGCGGGATGGGCCGTGACGCCAGCTGTGTAGGCGTCTTTAAGGTGGCCGTCTTGCAGGAGAGTCTCCACAGCCGCTCCTGGTCCGGCTCTTTCATCAGCAGGGAGGCTGAGGTGGCTGTCCTTCCGTCACCACCTTCCCCCCCCACCCCACCCCCGGGCCCCAGGGGAGCCAGGCAGGCTCTCCCCGAGTCCCTCCGTGGAGACGGGATGAGGCAGCCTGTCCAGGGACAGGATCCGCGCCCATGTGGTCAGCCGGTGTAGTTGGGCATTTTCTCAGCAGGTGTGGCTGGAAGGTCACCCGAGGTCACCTCCTGCGTTTTCATGGTGCACTGTGGAGGACAGTGGCCAGAGGACCTCCCCGAGCGTGTTCAGGTGGGTTTCTGGGTTCTGCCGGTTGTTTGTGGCAGCCTTGAGTAAGGCCACCTGCCTCCATCCCAGCTGCACCCTAAAATTACCCAGGAGTATGTTGTGGCTGATGCCCAGGCTGAATTCCACCAGACTCTATGGGTGGGAGCCAGAATCCCTGCGTGATTATGTGAGTGATTGTGTTAGCAAGGCTGAGGACTTGCTCTGTGGTGACCTAAATGGGAAGGAAATCCAAAAAAAGGGAATAAATGGGGCTTCCCTTGTGGTCCAGTGGTTAAGAATCCGCCTTGGAATACTGGGGTCGTGGGTTTGTCCTCTGCTCTGGGAAGATCCCACATGCCTTGGGACAACCGGGCCTTGGGCCAAACTCCAAACCTGCGAGCTGCAAGCATGGAGCCTGCGCTCTGCAGAGAGCAGCCCACATACCACGACTAGAGAGAGCCCTCGGACAGCAGCGAAGACCCAGAGCAGCCAAAAAGAAAGAAATGCTTTTCAAGAAAGAGAGGGTATATGCATACGTGTAGCTGATTCATCTTGCTGTGCGGCAGAAACTGACACCCCATCGTGAGGCAACCTTCCTCCAGTAAACAGTAATTTAAAAGAAGACTGAGGACTAACTGCTATCAGGAAGGGAGAGAGGATGAAAGCAAAGCAGGGTGAAAGGGAAGAAGGGAACTGAGAAATACAGAAGAAATGGAGGGCTGCCCTGGGATGGTGGAGAGAGACGGTTCCTAACCAGCAAGTGCCCGAGGCTCCCTGCAAGAGGGAGGTGTGCCAGCCCAGTCCCCACCAGGATGAATATGGGACTCAAGGCCACGCCCCCAGGATGAATATGGGGATCGAGGCCGCGCCCCCCAGGATGAAAGGATGGATATGGGGATCGAGGCCGTGCCCCCCAGGATGAATATGGGGATCGAGGCCGCGCCCCCCAGGATGAAAGGATGAATATGGGGATCGAGGCCACGCCCCCAGGATAATATGGGGATCGAGGCCGCACCCCCCAGGATGTATATGGGGATCGAGGCTGTGCCCCCCAGGATGGATATGGGGATCGAGGCCGCGCCCCCCAGAATGAAAGGATGAATATGGGGATCGAGGCCACGCCCCCAGGATAATATGGGGATCGAGGCCGCACCCCCCAGGATGTATATGGGGATCGAGGCTGTGCCCCCCAGGATGGATATGGGGATCGAGGCCGCGCCCCCCAGAATGAAAGGATGAATATGGGGATCGAGGCCACGCCCCCAGGATAATATGGGGATCGAGGCCGCACCCCCCAGGATGTATATGGGGATCGAGGCTGTGCCCCCCAGGATGGATATGGGGATCGAGGCCGCGCCCCCCAGAATGAAAGGATGAATATGGGGATCGAGGCCACGCCCCCAGGATAATATGGGGATCGAGGCCGCACCCCCCAGGATGTATATGGGGATCGAGGCTGTGCCCCCCAGGATGGATATGGGGATCGAGGCCGCGCCCCCCAGAATGAAAGGATGAATATGGGGATCGAGGCCACGCCCCCAGGATAATATGGGGATCGAGGCCGCACCCCCCAGGATGTATATGGGGATCGAGGCTGTGCCCCCCAGGATGGATATGGGGATCGAGGCCGCGCCCCCCAGAATGAAAGGATGAATATGGGGATCGAGGCCACGCCCCCAGGATAATATGGGGATCGAGGCCGCACCCCCCAGGATGTATATGGGGATCGAGGCTGTGCCCCCCAGGATGGATATGGGGATCGAGGCCGCGCCCCCCAGAATGAAAGGATGAATATGGGGATCGAGGCCACGCCCCCAGGATAATATGGGGATCGAGGCCGCACCCCCCAGGATGTATATGGGGATCGAGGCTGTGCCCCCCAGGATGGATATGGGGATCGAGGCCGCGCCCCCCAGAATGAAAGGATGAATATGGGGATCGAGGCCACGCCCCCAGGATAATATGGGGATCGAGGCCGCACCCCCCAGGATGTATATGGGGATCGAGGCTGTGCCCCCCAGGATGGATATGGGGATCGAGGCCGCGCCCCCCAGAATGAAAGGATGAATATGGGGATCGAGGCCACGCCCCCCAGGATGAATACAAGCGATCGAGGCCACGCCCCCCCAGGATGAATATGGGCGACCGAGGCCACGCCCCCAGGATGCATGTGGGGATCGAGGCCGCGCCCGGGTCTAGGTGTGGTCGGATGCGCCTGGTCTCGCCGTCAGGTGAACCACGTACCAGCTGTGTGTCTCAGGGCACGGAGCTCGCCTGAACTTCCCTGAGCTTCTGGGTTCCCTGATGGTCCCTGCAGGGCTGTGCGATGGATTTGATGGGATGATGGTGAAGGTGACACGCGACGGGTGTTCTGCACGTGGTTGCTCTGTAGTAAGACGCTTTAGAAGAAATGCCTACTTCTATTCCAATAAAAAGTTACCAGCTCTTCGCATCAGTTATTTCTCTCTGCTCTCCTGAAAGGCAGTGGTTCTGAAATACTGGCTCAGGAGAGTTAATACAGAGCTCAGAGGCCCGGCTGACAGAAGGACTCCTATTTACATCAGCCCCCGGGGTGACTGACACAGGAAAGCTGGGGCATCCCGCTCTGTCGTGAGGACCAGAAGGATCAGCTGCAGTAGGTGCCAGGGAGGCTCTGTTGGGGAGCCTCACCGCCTTCTACTTGTTTGCTTCACCTCCTTGTTTCCTGAACTTTCTAATGATTTTGCCCCACCCCAACATAGACAAGGGCTAGCAGGCACCCGGCGGGGTAATTTTGGCAAGGTTCCACCTTTCATTTACAAGTCAAACTGAGACAGCCTCTAAAACTGGCATCCTCCGAATTAGTAACCCCTTGCCAAACAAGGCGAGAGCCTTTTCCTCTCTGCCTGCAGAGGCGAGAATGAGTCGTCTCGCTCACTCTATGTGCTCGATACCCCTAAAAGCGTCTCATTTGGAGCCTTCGATCGTCAGCTATGAGAGTGCAAAGTGAAACAGCACCCTCTCAGCGTTTAGTGTTTATTTTCAAAGGCACGCGGAGCCCCTCGGACCTCAGTGAATCAAAGCGTCTGTGCACGGACGAGTTTCCATGGGTGCCGTGAGAGTGTCGGCCTGTGGGAGCCCACAGGGACTCCCGGTGGATTTAGTGCTTGTAGTTTCTGTTGTAACTGTAATGGGAAAGAGGGTGTGTCTGCCCGGTGGAGCAGCTGCTGTAGGGGCCTGAGGCCTGGGGGCAGGAGGGGCTTTGGTGATGGAGCCCCGTGGCCAGTCGGGGTTTGCGGGGGATGGAGGCGGTCGCCTTCCTCTGCAGTGTGGTCTCCACTGCTTCTTGGAGGCAGAGTTCCCACTCCGAGCAGCCTGGCCACTTGCTGGCTGCTGGCAAGTCACTCCCGTTGCCCTGGTAGGCCGCGGAAAGTGGAAACGCCATGGAGACCAAGCCCGGCGGGGTGGACGGGCAGCTCGCCTCCGCCCCCGCTCCAGGGGGTGAATACGGTCCCGGGAGCCGCTGTCTCACGAGCAGCCCATGGTTCGTTTTGTTTCATGAAGGGGAAGGGATTCCCGCTGCAGGTTTTGCTAAAGGACAAGAATTCCTAGCAACACCAAGGGCTTCTGCTTTATGGGCCGAACTCTTTTCTGTCCTTTATGATTTGGTGAGGGTGCTGGAGTTTGAACCTTTTAAGTGGCCTTTATCTTCCTAAAACTAAAACTTATTTTCCATAACCTGTCAGGGGTTAATAAAATATCTGCTAGAGATCTCTGGAGTCTTTGGAAGGGAGAAGAAGGGAAAAGAAAGAAAAAGTGTTGCAGAAATGTAAGGTTTTAAAATTCATACCCAAAATTGTGCTTAAATGATAGATACCATAGGTTGCCATATACTGAGTTAATGCTTGCCAGGGTGGGGGGCATGGGAATATCCTGGAGTTCTTTCGTGAGTGAAGGGAGTATTAAATATTCATCAAAATATCTTTTTGATATGTATCAGTATACAGAAATGCCTAAATGAAGAAATAGAAAAATGGCGCCATGCCAGTGATGAGATCTGATGTCTGTTGAGCACCCCACGTGCCGGGTGCCATTCAAAGCGTGGCACGCCTTCCCGGGCACTCGCTCCATCTTCTAGCCTGCAGGTCAGACACTGCCGTCACCCTCCTCTTAGAAAGGAGGAGGGGCCGGTCTGATAGAAATCTCTTGACCTGAGCTGTCAGTGTCAATGTCCGAGCAAGTATCAACGGTAACACTGAGACCTGGAAGCAGTCAAGCCCCGGGCTGAGAGGTGCCTTCCGTCCTAAGCTGGAGTTCGATCTTTCCTCCCATACCCAGCAGGCGACCCTTTGGAAACCAGAGCTACGGGACTGGAACTTTCACCCTTCTTGCCTCATGTTGCAAATGGCACCAGGAGGGAACGTGTGGAGGGGCTCCTCTGCAGAGCCGGGTGTGGCTCTGGAGGCACCCAGGGCTGCCTCCTGGGAAGCTGCAGTGGCCGGTGTGTGTCTGAGAATCTGGCAAGGCTGCCAAACCAGGCCGCTTTCTTATCTCTATTTGACGCCCTCTAGACGCTTCTGCCTTGAAAACTGGAAGCTTTTTCTTTCCCAACTGCAGTAACTTGGCTGAGCACTTCCTTGGCTCTCAGGAAACGTTCTTTGGTGGGTGGACCATTCCTTCTTGCTCTCCGTTGTGAAATCTGTGTGTATCAAGTGCGGGAAAGTAGGTGAAAACCGTTGCTTGGCGCCCACGCTGTGCTTCAGGAAACCTGTTCAGAGGTTCCCAAGCAGAGGTTCTGGAAGCAGAGAACCAGCCAGAATATTCTTGCTGCTTTACTATTATTTTTAAATGACAGACTTGTGCTTTTCCATCCGTTTTAATTGAGTCAAGTCCCATGACTTCTGTGATCCCCAAATCCTCCATAAATTCACATACAACTGGCTTCCCCCAACCCCGCCCTGCTCCCTTGAAACCCTCTCCCTTCCCAGCCTGGGAACCTGCCCTTTAAATTGGACATGGCTCGGATTTTAATCTCTCCTCAAAGGCACAGTGACAGTTTCACAACAAAGCAGGCAGTTGGGTGGGGGGAGAGAGTTTTGTTTTCTGCTCACATTAAGAGAGCAACTGTCCTTCCTTTGTCCCGTGGGCCGAGTCTTGGCAGCAGGCGGGGAGACCTTGAATTTGGTGTCGCAACATCCATCAGACCCGAGTGAGTCTGGGCTCCTCGAAGGTGAACTGCAGCTGTTTGGATAAAATTCTAAAATCTTGTTTGTGCGATTCTCAGCCCTTGTTTTACAATCGCTCTTCCTGGCAGAGAAACCAGGAAGCTTTCCTTTCCCAGGATCCCGGGCAGGTAATTGTTTTCCCAAACTGCATTTTAATCGCTGATGGAAATGGACATTCTTCACCCTGAGAACCTTCTCCCTCGTCTATAAAGCCTATAAACCATCCGCATTCTCCCCGGGCCTTGGATTCAACCCTGAGACTGGATTACAGACCGTCCCTCCCTCCCCGAGATGCATTTCCATCTCTGGTTGTAATTTAGGGCCATTTACATTTCTCAACATCGGTCTCTTGGAATCTTGGAGCGCTTTCCTACTCAGTGGCTGGCTGTGGCCAGGTGGCCTGTGATCTCCAGAGAGGAGGGATTGGTGAAGTCTGTTTCTCGGTGTCATTAAGGAGCGCAACCTGCCGCGAGCTGGTAGTTTTTACCACCGCCGGGTGTTTTCAAGGCCCCCGGTCTCCTGCTGACATATCAGGAGGGCCCTGGCTCAGGAGACACAACCCAGGAGGCCCCCAGGGGCCCCGATTCTGTGCCCACCCCTTCAGCCCCAGGACTCTGAGCGTCAGGAAGCGGCTGATGACCCGACACTATTTAGACAGTGTCCTTCCTGCACCCCGTGCCGGGGACTGGGTGGGGCCGTTCTTCCCAGCAGGAGGAGTGGGTTCATTTTCCACCCTTGTCCCTTCCTGGCTTGCTCCTTGGAAGGAAAGCAGTGCCAAACCTAGACAGCGTATTAAAAAGCTGAGACATCACTTTGCCAACAAAGATCCATCTAGTCAAAGCTATGGTTTTTCCCGTCGTCATGCACGGATGTGAGAGTTGGACCATAAAGAAGGTTGAGTGCTGAAGAATTGATGCTTTGAACTGTGATGTTGGAGAAGAAACTCTCGAGAGTTCCTCCGACTGCAAGGAGATCCAACCAGTCCATCCTAAAGGAAATCAACCCTGAATATTCACTGAAGGACTGATGCTGAAGCTGAAGCTCCAACACTTTGGCCACCTGATGTGAAGAACTGACTCGTCAGAAAAGATCTTGTTGGGAAAGATTGAGGGCAGGAGGAGAAGGGGGCAGTGGAGGACGAGATGGCTGGATGGCATCACTGACTCGATGGACGTGAGTCTGAGCAAACTCTGGCGGATGGTGAAGGACAGGGAGGCCTGGCGCGCTGCAGTCCGTGCAGTTGCAAAGAGTCGGACGCGACTGAGCGACTGCGAGCAACTCCTCTGGGCGGGGGGCGTGTTCCCCTCCCTGGCGACTGGCCAACTTGCAGACAGGGAGGCTCGGAAACTCAGACACATCCCAGAGCCCTGCTCCTCCAACCCCCCTGAGAGTCCATTGCCTCTGCTTGCTTCAGGGCCGGGGCTGTGTCCTGAGGGTCCCTGGAAGCTTAAAAGCCAAGATTCTTGAAGGGCAAAGTCTAACTTGCTAGGAAGTCTTACTGTTCATCAGCAAACATCCGACCATCGAGCCTGGCGCCAGGTTCTCTGATACCAACAAACTGACCACCCAGAGATTCTAGTCCGAGGTCAGCACTGAGAGGGGCAGGCGGTGAGCACGGCGGCCAGGCCAGCCGCTCGGGCGCCGGGGAGCGGCTGCTAGGGGGGCGGCGAGGGGGAGACAGGGCATCCGGGCTGGCGGGCAGCCGCCAGCGGGGTGGGGGTCAGGATAGGTATTCGGAGAGACTGCAGGGCCCCCTGGCGTGTCGTCCTGCAGGGGACCTGTGCCTGTAGGAGGCCCCGGGCGAGGTTGCGGCCTTTTCCGTGTTCACGTGCCGTTCTTCATGTCGCGGGAGAGATGCCCGAGCTGAGAAAGCAAAGCTCGGCTGAGGAGTCAAGCCTTCGCTTCCTTGCCCAGCGGCTCATGGGTGAAGGGCCCGCCTGCCAGTGCGGGGATGTGAGCCGCGGCTTCCGGCCCTGGGTGGGAGGTCCCCTGGCGGGCGTGGCAGCCCACGCCGGTGTCCCTGCCCGCGGAGTCCCTGCCTGCAGCGCCCGGGCTCGGCCGCGGCGGAGCGGCGTGGCGGGCCCGCTGTCAGGGAGCGAGTGCGGCCCGCGCTGCCTGCCGCGGGGCGGGGGCGCCCCAGGGGCTGGCCGAGGCCAGGCCGCTCCCGGGCTCGCCCACCCCTTCTTGCATCTGCTCCCTCTAACTCGCTCCACCAACACCTCCCGGGCAGCGTCTCCCACCCGCCAGGCGCCGCGAGCGGGGAGCCTGCAAAATCCCAGTCCCAGAGGCCCGGGCCCCTCGTGGCCGCCCGCCCCGGCCGCAGGCTCCGCGGGTACGCAGGGCGCAGGGAGGACCGGCAGCAGGCCCGTCTCTCCGCCACGTCCCGTCATTATGGACAGTGCTGATTAGTCTGCAAGTGATGCTATCACCGGGGTCTCAGCACCGGTTCCCGCCGCGCTCCGCTCTAATAAAGCGACGTCCCGGCACTGGACCGAGCAGAGCGCTGACGGGCACAACCCGCATGGCTTGTCCGGGGACGCACACGGCCAGATGGCAGAGGTGGTCGTTGGAGCTGAGATGGTTGTTTGGAGTTCCCTTTGCTTGAAAATGCCCCCCCCCCCAGCTTTCACCCTCCTTCTCGTCACCCGAGTCAGCTGGACTCCCTTTATCCCAAGTCAGAGCTCTGGTGTGAGAACCTCCCCCGAGGCTTCGAGATTCCGGTGAAGGGGTGCTACTGAGCAGCCCCTGGCAGTCTGTTCGGAGAGGCGCAGGCCGCACAGAAACCTCCAGAGCAGAGATCCCCTGTTGCCAGGCTCTGAGAGCGTGTCTGAATAGATCATCCCCTCAGTGGTCCCGGTAGCTCACCATCCCATGGGGCATGGGCTCAGGCCCCCGAGCCTCCCCGGCAGCATTCTTGGTCACCTGTGCCCTGGGAGGTGGGAAGAGCCAGGGTCAGAAAAAATCTGAATTTGAATCTCATCTCTACCATCAACCGGGGAGTTGGACCAGGCCGTCTCTCTCTCTCTCTCTCTCTCTCTCAATGGAAGTGCAGTTGCTTTAGGGGCTTCCCCAGTGCCTCAGCAGTAATGCAGGAGAACGAGAGACACGGGTTCGATCCCTAGGTGGGGAAGATCCCCTGAAGGAGGAAATGGCACCCACTCCAGTGTTCTTGCCTGGAGAATCCCGCGGACAGAGGAGCCTGGCGGGCTGCAGACCACGGGGTCGAGAGAGCCGGGCACGACTCAGCAAAGAGCCCAAAGCCCCGCCCGGCCGCTGTCAGCGCGGGGCTTCTGCTGTCCGCAAGGGGAGTCGGCCACGTGGACGTGTGTCCCCTCTTTTTTGGGGATTTTCTTCCCATTTAGGTCACCACGGAGCGCTGAGGAGAGTTCCTGTGCGCTATACGGGGCCTTCTCACAGGCTCCTGGTTTATACTTCAGTTCAGTTCAGTTCAGGCGCTCAGTTGTGTCCGACTCTTTGCGACCCCATGAATCGCAGCACGCCAGGCCTCCCTGTGCATCACCAACTCCCGGAGTCCATTCAGACTCACGCCCATCGAGTCCGTGATGCCATCCAGCCATCTCATCCTCGGTCGTCCCCAATCCCCCCAGCATCAGGGTCTTTTCCAGTGAGTCAGCTCTTTGCAGGAAGTGGCCAAAGTCCCGGAGCTTCAGCTTAGCAGTGTCTATATGATCCCTGGCCATACGGGGACTTCTGACTCGGCTTCGGGTTTACGCTTAGCGGGGTACGTATGTGAGTCCCAACCTCCCAGTTCACCCCGCGCCGCCCTCCTTGCCCCCTCGGCGTCCATATGCTCCTTCTCGACGTCTGTATCTCCAGTTCTGCTTTACAAATAGGTTCACCTGTGCCTCGGTCACGTCCAAACACCTCTGAGCTCGAGTTTCCTCACCACTGAGTTTCTTCTTAATCCCATGGGGGAAGCAGGTTTAGCGCCAGCAGAAGGATCCCAGATGAACTAACCAGGACTGGAAATCGTCTGGGGCGCCCAGCACAGCTGTGCCAGCTGTTTACAGCCGGCTGAAATCTGTTCTGGTTGGCTTTGGGTCCGCACCATGCTGGTTTTTCAATATTTTGAGGACAACTCCCGGAAATAATTTATGTGGAAGAGTTTGCAGACGGTGTAGCACAGGGCTAGCTCATTGGATGATGGTGTTTGGGTGGTCACCACGGCCAAGGCTAGTGGTAAATGTATATTTTCTTTATATACATATTTCTCAAGACTGCTTATTGAAAATAAGCAGTCTTCAAATCAGCATGTATCTTTTGAGTCTTAACAAAGGAGAAGTAACACAGCATTTAGGTTCAAACATTCTTATCTAGTGTTTTTTCATGAGTCATCCTGATTTTCCAGGAATCATCTCTGAGCCTCAGAGAGTGACTGAAGGACCATTCGTGTTGGCCTTTAGAATGAAGATTGTATTTAGTGAAGGTGACTTTTGACAAGATACGATTCATTCTAGACTTCCCTAGAATGTCCCGGCACCCCTACACTTCAGCTGGTGATCCAGATGACATCTTAGGTGAACTGGCAGACAGTAGACACTTTTAAAGGGGCTTTCCCAGCGGCCCAGTGGTTAACAGTGCACATTCATGGCAGGGGCCAGAGGGCGCGTGTTTGATCCTCAGTGGGGGAACTAAGATCTCGAGGGCCGTGCAGCCCTCCAAAGGGGATGTGTTCTGTGGTTCTTAGTGGAATGCCACGAACTTCAGTGTTTTGCTGGAGATGACAAGAGATGCGATTACATTTGAGGAGGGCCACGGAACCCCTCTTTAGGCTACTTATAAAGGACAGTGATGTTCCATTCTTCAGCTGGGTCTCAGAAAAGAACAGTGCGATTTGGTGCTTAACTTTAGACTAGAGTATAATCGGCAGGAGATGGTACACCCACGAGCGCCAGGGAAAGGAGAGTGGGAGAGAAAGATCAACAGTAAGCGTGGCCGTCCCCCACCTTCCCGTTGTGCCGAAGCTGCTGCTGGACGTGTCAGTCCCGGGCTCGCTTCTCAGTGAGGAATGCTTGGGCTGCGTGGGTCCCTTATCGTTTTGTGGAGGGAGTGCGGCCTTAGGAAGCGCGTGCCTGGGTGCGTGGCTGACACGTGACAGGCCGTTCACCTCCGCCCGGCTTCAGCTTTGGCTGCCCTGGCGGCTGAGACGGTAAAGAGCTGCCTGCAGTGCAGGAGACCCGGGTTCGGTCCTTGGGTCAGGATGCTCCCACGGAGAAGGGAATGGCAACCCACTCAGTATTACTGCCTGGAGAACCCCACGGACAGAGGAGCGCGGTGGGCTACAGTCCGTGGGGTCACAGAGAGTCGGACGCGAACTAAGCACACACACAGGCTTCAGTTCATCACCTATGAGATGAGGGTCAAGTGGCCCTGACTCTGCAGGAGCCTCACAAAGAATTCAGTGAGTGTATGTGTGTGTGTACATAATCATATATCTGTGTATCTCCTTGGAGAATTAAACTGAAGCTATATCCCCTGTCTCCAGAAAAATTCATGAACACAAAAAAATTTCGCCAACTCTTTTCAGGGAATTTCTGGACTTCCTAAAACCATAAACATCCTAAAAAAGAGTTCTGTTATCTAAGGGAGGAAACCCTGTGTTGAATGTCCCTTTTTGTCCTAAAATTTCTTATTATATTTTTATCACTTAAAAGGAAACTGTAAGTCAAATCTGAGTATTGTCAGTGCTGCACAGTAAATAAACGTCTGTGATCACTGGAAAAATAGTGGAGGTGTGAGTTGTGTCCGACTCTCTGCGACCCCGCCAGGCTCCTCTGTCCGTGGGATTCTCCAGACAAGGATACTGCAGGGAAAGTGAAGTCGTGTCCGACTCTTTGCGACCTGTGGACTGCAGCCCGCCAAGCTCCTCCGTCCATGGGACTCTCCAGGCAGGAGTACTGGAGTGGGCTGCCATTTCCTTCTCCAGGGGATCTTTGCTACCCAGGGGCTGAACCCAGGTCTCCGCCCGCATTACAGGCAGATTCTGAGCCACCAGAGAAGCCTGGGATTCCTAAGCTCCGTTACTAATAGACCAAACGACAAAAGGTCTGGTTCAAAAAGAGGTTCTGTGCAGTTATTACACTTCATAGGAACAGGGTTTGCTATGTAGTAGCAGGAGGGACATTTATATGGACATATATTAATTTATTTCTAAGCTTAACTCAATATGAGGATTAGTTTTTCATTCCTCACTTGTATAGGGTGGAGATGTACTTTTTTCTTTCAGTTTGTTTTTCCAGACATATTTAGAGCAGTCAAAAATAGGAAAACCACCACACCGGTCCTAAAATTCACTTCCTCCATCCGTTTTCTGTACTCTGCTCCAGGTTTGATGAGTATAACTTTCTAAACATGTCATTTATTTTTATTTTTATTTTAGTCTAAATGTCCCTTCAAAAATACCAGGGGGAAATATTTTTTTAGCTTAGCTAAGAAAACAAACATGTTGAACCGACACCCAAAATGTTCAGAGAGGACTGGTGTTTCTAGTGTATTTTAACAGTGAGTCCAAATGGTACATGCTGGAACCGAATTTTCCTTCATCTTAGGTGTGTTAATTTTTTCAGGAAAAAGACAAAGAGGACAATTGAGTCCAACTTTTATATCGGAGCTAAACGTTTGTTGTCTTAAAAGATAATTTCAAGGTAGACACTCTACTGCCTTTTCCCCCAAGTTTTTAATTGCTATTCATAGTCATCCTGGGCAGAGCCAGTGGAAATGCCAATAATGGTGCAAACGAGGCAAAAGATGAGAAGAGTGAGTGCTGAGCTCGGCTCCACGCATGCGTCACAAAGACAGACCTTTCTGCCTTCATGACCCCTAGGAGGCTTTCGTAGAATTGACTTAGGATTCATCAGGTTCCATTTTGATATTTACTCTTCGAACATGACTTGGTTCTGTACAGATCCAAGGGGTGAAAATGATTCTCTTTTGATTCAAAAATATGATCCATTTCACCAGCTCTTCGGGGCCAAGCATTATTCCTTCTCCATAAACAGATGAGTGGGAACCAATAGTAAAGAATGCGTGGATGATACTGACCGAGTGAGTAAGTGAAAGAACAAATAAGGTAACTACCCAGTGAGGCGCTCCGTCTGGTTTCAGAACTTGTTCATTGGGGTTGTGTTTCATTCGCTGGGTCTTTAACTACATAGACCTTGACTCAGCCCAGCGCTCTGCCTTCCTGGGGTCATGGAAAGAATCTGTGTCTTGGACGCCTTAGCCCAGCTACAGGTCAGAGTTGAAATCTCTGTTCTATTCATTATATGTATTATCTTCATCTCCTAGAACTTGAAGCATGTTTATCATATATGTTTGGCTAGCTTTCTTCCAGATGGTTCTCCAATTTCATTTTACCCATTGCTTTGTGTGGTTCTTTTGTGAAAGCACTTAACTAGACTTGTACGAGAATAAATGACATTATCAATCCTTTGGTCGCTGTCAGTAACTTCCTTCTTATCTCATGATTACTAGTGCTTTGCTCTTGCAAGCCTTCTGAACCCTGCTGGGCCCCCAGTTGCTAAGCATTTTCACTGTACTTTGTCTGACTTTATCAGGGTCTTCTAACCTCTCTAACCCGGGCAGTGAATTGGGCTCATTCACACTGGGCTTGCAGAATCGCAAGATGGACACTGGGAAGTGTATCAGTGGGCGATTTAAACCCCTTCCCTCCCTAAAAGGTTACAAGGCCAGATCTCTGAAATTAAGGGTTTTGTTTTTAAACCCATTAGGCCAGCGTGGGGACTAAAACTTGAAAATTGACATTAGAACATTGACGGGGGGGTGGGGTTCACACCACACACGTGGCTATGGGTTGGGGAGCAAAATACGGATTTTACACTTACACAAAAAAGCTCACTGTGCATTCAGACAGAAGAAAACATCCATTATAACAGAGACAGAAATCCCACAGAAACTCAGTTTATGCTATTTGGTTAACTTTATCTCATGACTTGGCCAACAAAGGTCCATCTAGTCAAGGCTATGGTTTTTCCAGTGGTCATGTATGGATGTGAAAGAATTGGACTGTGAAGAAAGCTGAGCGCTGAAGAATTGATGCTTTTGAACTGTGGTGTTGGAGAAGACTCTTGAGAGTCCCTTGGACTGCAAGGAGATCCAACTAGTCCATTCTAAAGGAGATCAGCCCTGGGTGTTCCTTGGAAGGACTGATGCTAAAGCTGAAACTCCAGTACTCTGACTACCTCATGTGAAGAGTTGACTCACTGGAAAAGACTCTGATGCTGGAAGGGATTGGGGGCAGGAGGAAAAGAGGACGACAGAGAATGAGATGGCTGGATGGCATCACTGATTTGATGGACGTAAGTTTGAGTGAACTCTGGGAGCTGGTGATGGACAGGGAGGCCTGGGGTCACAAAGAGTCGGACACGACTGAGTGACTGAACTGAACTGATCTCAAAGATAAATTAACCCTTGCCCAAAACTTCTCAAAAAAGCCTCTATTTACCAAGAACACGTAATGAAAGGGTTATTTCTTTTGACCCTTAAGTTTTTGGAAGAAGGCACCTGATTGGTGTATTTCCCTTTGTCCCGATGCCCAGCCAACTGCCAGCTGCTGCTGCTGCTGCTAAGTCACTTCAGTCGTGTCCGACTCTGTGTGACCCCATAGACGGCAGCCCACCAGGCTCCCCCATCCCTGGGACAAGCCTGGTTGATTCCAGGCCCTCTTTTCACGGTATCCCTTTTACATGTGTCTCCCTATGTGCAAAACAGAAGTACCTGTGGAGGAAGGTTTCAGAGGGTGCAGGCAGCCCCAAGGTTTGAAGACTCTCGTGTGAAGAGAGGCCCTGAGGGGAGGCCTGTAGGACAGTGGGGCGGGGAGAGAGAACCCCAGTGGGACCCAGTTCACAGTCGTGTGTGAGACTACGGCTCTGCCTCACCGTGCGGGGCGAGGGCTCCTCCCGGCCTCCAGCTGGGGTCTGGGCCTTTTCTCCCTGAATGCCGAGGATGGCAAAGAGGAAGCCAAGTGTGTTGCCACAGAGTTCTGCAAGGCTGGGTCAAAGGTGGAAAACAACATCAAAATAGAAGTAGGGCACAGCTACCATTGACTGCTTCTGGGTAGCAGTTAATACCCCGCTTGTTACGCACCAGGCACCGTTCTGAGGTCTTTGCTGTATTATTGTGTCTCCTTTAAAACCAGGCTCTGGAACTTCTGTGGTGGTCCAGTGGTTGAGACTTTGCCTTCCAGTGCAGGGGGATGAAGGGCTCAATCCCTGGTTGGGGAGCTGGGATCCCACATGCCTCACGGCCAAGAAGCCAAAATGTGGAACAGAAGCAGTGTCGTAACAAATGCAGTAAAGACTCTGAAGACGTGGTCCACACTGAAAAGGAAAAAATCTTAAAAAAGCCAAGCTCCTGAGTGCTGCCCCATCTGCTAGCTGTTGGTTAGCTCCATAATTTATTCATTCATATGGCACGTACGAGGTGCCAGGCCCACACTGCCTTAAGGATGTTACATGTGACTCCTTTAATCCTCACAAGAACATCGTGAGGCAGTACTGTCACTAATCCCACTTTACAGATGAACAAACTGAGGCACAGAGATGCATTTAGCACCTTACCCAAGATCATGCTGTAGGAAGTGGCTGAGCCGTGATAACACCTGTGTTGCACTGTCAGCCACCACGACAGGCTTCTTCTCAGGTGCTGATACTCACTGATTATAATTATGGTCTGGCTGCTGGTTGTATGAGTTTGATCACTGTAATCACAAAGAAAACACTGAAAAATATAAAAGGATGGAAACAGATAACCTCTGCTATCCTCAAGAGATCAAGTTTCAGATGGGGTTAGAATTACTGTGATGATGTTCACTGATATCTGGGCTTCCTGGATGGCTCGGTGGTAGAGACTCCGCCTTCCAGTGCAGAAGACAGGGCTCGATTTTGGTCACCTGTATCATGGGAGGAAGAAAGAGTGGGGTCCGAAAATCTGGACCTGAATCTGAGCCTCATCTCTACCATCAGCTAGTGGATTGGTCCAGGCTGCAGTATAGTTGCTTTAAGGGCTTCCCTAGGGGCTCAGAGGTTAAAGCGTCTGCCTGCAGTGCGGGAGACCCGGGTTCGATCACTGGGTCGGGAAGATCTCTGGCAGCCCACTCCAGTATTCTTGCCAGGAGAACCCCACGGATGGAGGAGCCTGGTGGGCCACAGTCCACGGGGTCACGGAGAGTCGGACCCGACTGAGCGACTCCACTTTCACTTTCATAGTTGCTTTAGGGGCTTCTCTGCAGGCTCAGCCGGTAGAGAATCCACCTGAAGCGCAGGAGACCGCTTGCAGGACAGGAGACTCGGCTCGATCCCTGGCTCGGGAAGATCCCCTGGAGAAGGAAATGGCAAAAGCCACTCCAGCGTTCTTGCCTGGAGACTTCGATGCGCAGAGGAGCCTGGGGCTGCGAAAGAGTCACGACTTAGAGGCTGAACCATGGCAACAGCTGGCATCTATCTGTAAACCAAGAGGCGATTCTTTCTCTGCATTTAATGGAAAGAGCAGACCCCGGGGTGCTTGACAACTCAAAGAAACCCCCGTGGAAGGGTTGGGGCTCGCCCGTCAGGAGCATTATCAGGTGCCCAGGGACCCCGGGGCCCTTGGCAGGGTCTAAGATCAGGAGCCGGAGTCTCTCCAAGACCGTAAACCAGAGCTTCAGAACCAGAGGCCGTGATTCAGTGCCGTTGGACCAATAAGCAGCTCTGATGAAAAACAATTAAGCCCCCAGGATAAAGACTCAAGATCACTGAGGCAGAGACTTACTTGAGGTGGTCTAGTGGTTAAGACTCTGCCTTCAAATGCAGGGATTCGGGGTCAATCCCTGCTCTGGGAATCAAGGTCCCACATGCCGAGGGGTGTGGGGGAAGAAAAAGACCACGGGGCTGCCGGGGGCCGGGGGCCATGTTACTTGTGTTCAGCTGTTGCGTGTGGCCCATCCCTTGGGTTTGGATATAGTAGGGAAAGAGCAGCAACCACTGGTCAGCTGAGTCTCTAGATATCAGTTGATCTCCCGCTATGAGGTGAGCCCTGTCTTCCTCCCACGGAAGAGGTGCAGACCACCGAAAAAGCCCTGCCATTCCAGGAAGACTTTATACTTAACAGAAGATAAGGGGACCTGTAGAAATTTATGCTACAGAGGCCAAATTAATTTACCAGTGAGTGGAGCGGTCTCCTTTTCCTTCCAGCTGGAAACAGATCAGAAGCTTCAAGGCATTAGAAAATGCAAGCTACATAACAAAATTCTGAGTCCAAGCATCTCATGGAGTTTTGGCTCTTGATGTTAACGATGAATGATTGTAACCCAGGTGTGACTCTCAGTGCAGAGTTGGCAGTCTTTATTAGAACGGCAGCCAGCTGCAACAGTGACCTCTAAGAACATGGAAATAGACCTCCAGGGCCAGCATTTCTCAACTCAGGGTTTGACCTGGAGAGCTCGTCCCAGTACAGAAAGGGTAGCAGCCGCCTGTGGTCCAAGGACACTTAGGGACTCTTAGCAGCAAAGGACATGAGGATGTACAGGAGCCCTTGAAAGGCCCTCTAGTCGGCCCGGCTGCCTCTAGGCAGCACCATCTCACCATTTCAGACAAACGAGAAGCATCCTGACAACAGACCTCCAGAGGAGGGACGCCAGGGAGACAGTGTGGGACAGGGAAGCCTGACAGGCTGCAGCCCGTGGGGTCGCAAAGAGGCAGACGTGGCTGAGCGACAGCAGCAGACAGGAGGAGGCGCTCCAGACTCAGTCAGCTTCCACGTTAGCAAAACGGTCTTGGGCATCCAGGCTGCTCCTGTGGCAAGGACAGGAACCTATCCTAGAAAGTTGCGCGATTTAAAAATGTTACAGATGGGTGGGTGGATGGATACAGATGGATGATGGATGGAGAAAGAGAGAGAGGTGAATAAACAGATGGTGGAGAGAGGGAGGGACAGACCGAAAGGGTGAGAGTGGGTGGTTGTGAAAGACGGCCAAAGCCCCAGCAATGAGACACTTGAGAAGTATTTATTAAGGAATTATCTGCCAGTGAATCCGCCAAACCCGTGCAAAACAGATGCCCCTCCTGTCTGTTCCTGGCACACTGTCCACGTGCCTCTGACATGGCACCTTATCACGCTGCAGCGTTAGGGTTTGCTAGCTGACGGTCTGCCTGGCTGGAGTATGAACTCCTATCTTATTCTTGTCTGTGGTCTCAGCATCTAGCCCAGGGTCTGCTCCATGGAAGGAAGGAAGGAAGAAGGGAAACAGGGAGGGAAGTGGGTCAACTGATAGGACGAGTAGACTTCCATGCTTAAAGGAGTGGATCGCTCCTGATGGGACCGTCGTGACTGCTTTCCTACCCAGACCTAACCTATCCGACGTCCTGTTTCCCCTCAGCCAGTGCTGAGCTGTCGCACTCCAAAGGCACCGTGATGATGTGCGACTTGCCTGGCGTTGGAAGGGTTTGTTGGTACTTACCCCATTTAATACCTTTCTAAGGAATGCTGAGTCACTGGGATGCTGTCTGTCTTGCAGCAGTCTCCCCCCGTGTTTCATTCGAGTTCCGTGATTGCATGCGTGCATCTCCCGTAGCCTCGGCTACGGTCTCAGCCAGTGACAGCTGGTGTGACACCTGGTAAGGTATCGTCTCAGCCCACGGCCACGAGCGAACCTTACACAGATGGCCTCGGGCAGCGCGCTTCCTCTCGTTGAGCGTGTTCTGTGTCCTCTGACACGCTGCCCTTGACCCACGATGGCTGGCGAAAGTCGTGGGAGTGAAGGTTCCAGCTCCAGACGCCGCTGTGGGAAGTCAGCGGAGCGGCCGCGGGGCCGGCTGCTGCCGGAGGTCTGCGGGCGGCCCGGACGGGGAGCCGGGGGCGGGCGTCGCGGCTGGGGGGGGCCTGGAGGCGGCCTCGGCGGGCGGGGAGGGGGCAGCGCCGCGCTGGGCCTCGCTGCGGCCCGCCTGCCCGGGGTCGCGCTGCCGAGCCCCCGGGAAGCCAGCGCCCGGGTGTGGTCCTGCCGGGGCCCCGGCCGCTGCCCTGGCCGGAGTGACGCCCTCCTGCCCGCAGCCAAGCCCTCGCGTCTTCCCAGGCTCAGTCTGAGGCTGGTTTGGGCAGGTTTCTCCTCCTCCACGGGATCTCCTTCTCCTTCCCTTGGAGCCCTCTCTCGGGCAGGCCCTGCGGTCCCTTGGTCCCCGTGACGTCTCTTGGGGACCTTGTCCCCCGCAGCCTCCGAAGCCCCGAGCGGCTGCCGGGCTCACAGCCCCTTCCGGGGAGCGCGGCCCACGGCTGCACCCTGATACTGGACTGGGGCCCGAGGTTTAACAGAAGTCAGCGGACTTGCTCTGCGGTAGACAGCCCAGCTTGGCAAGACACCTGGCACAAGCCCTCTGCCCGTCTGGGGCACGTCGTTGTTTTCATTCTCAAATGATATGCTGTTTTTTCATACCAAATGGAAAGAGGCAAACGTTACGAAGAGGAAAACTCAAGGGGTCCGTAATTTCGCCACCCAGGTTATTATTCAACATGTTAAAACGGGGCGACAAAAGCATCAGCTGTCTTATTCACACGCTCTGTTCTGTCCCTTATTCACACGCTCTGTTCTGTTCATTTCCACTTCAGGTTTTAGACTGTTGCTATTGATAGACCAGTACCTCTGTTTCAGAGATTAGGAACTCTTTAAGTTCTAAAATTCACGTTTCTTATGTAAATCCCCAGTTTTTAACTGGTTTTATTTCAGTTGGGAACAGCATTATAAAGATTACAAAGAACAGTTAAATTCCCAGGTTATCTAGAAGGGACTGTTTAACTAAAAATGTGTCTTTCCCATAATAAACACTATGGGCACCCCGGTTTCTGACGATGATTGAGTCAGAGCTTCCCTGGGAGTCATCTGTGTTCCGTAACCTTGTCTTATAGTTTGATTGTTGTCTGCACTTTCCCTGGGGCTAAGGTCTTTTCTATTCCTTTGCTAGACCCGAGGGTCCTCTAGTCCAGCGTCTCACCTAATCCTGCCTTTCTCCTCCCTGTTGTGGCTTCCTTCTCCAGGGGGTCTTTCTAACCCAGGGGTCGATCCTGTGTCTCCTGCACTGCAGGCAGATTCTTTACCGTCTGAGCCACCACGGAAGCCTGTGCCTGGCTCTTGCATTCTGTGAATGTTTGTCGAGCAGGTACATGTGAAACGCACCTGGCCTGATGCCTTCACCCAAGGAGTGAATTATTCCCACGGCTTCTTTTCAGCTTGTGAAGCCCATGAGGCCGAGCGAGACCGGGGATCAGCAGGGTCTCCTGCGTTACTGACCACTGAGATCCCGCCCACCGAGCAGGGCGGTGGAGACGGGACCAGTTGGCCAAGGCTGTAGTTGGAGGGATAAACACAGGTGCTTCTTGAGGGCTCCCCAGGCCCGAGAGGGCTGAGGCTTGGGGCCTGGGAGATGGGGATAAAACTGTCCCAGACCAGTGAAGACAGAGCCAGAGATGTGAAAAGTGACAGCGATGAGTCCAGGGGGTGGGGGACAGAGAAACACAGAGACAGAATTACAGCAGATACGTTCGTCCAAACGAGACGGCTTCTGCCAGTGCTGGTCGGCCCCAAACACCTGTCTCCTCCTCCAGGTTGTAAATCCCTCACGAGCAGGGCTCACGGCTTGTTCGCCTGGGGGTGCTCAGGGCCTGCCAGGGCCGGGAGGGGGCCTGGCACACAGCAGCTCCCGGAACGGTTTAGAACCTGAACTGAGTTGATAAAGGAAGATTTCGCTGCCTGTTTTGACAGCATATCCAGGGCTCCCATGGTTTCCATCGCCTGGAATATTATGAAGCGCTTTCCTTAAATCTAACTGTACTTTCCTGATACAGTTTAAGTCTGTTTCCTCTCAAATGGCTTACAATGCACGGGATGATTTTTCAGCCATTCGGGAAGAAGGAATGCTATGTATAAAGCCTGGATTCAATAAAACCAGATTTTTTAAAAAATAGCTCCTAGCATCTTCTACTACAGACACTGGTCTGGGCAGGGCTTTTTATTTTATTGAATCCAGCTGAATAGCTTGACTACAGTAATAATGGGGCTTCATTTCCAACCAGTGGCTCACAGTCTTTTCCCCTAAAAGCCTTATGGTACTTAAGCAACTGCTAATACATGAATAATTGCTGGTGGCATCATTTCCTGCCATGAATTGACCACCAGGATGAGGTTTTTTTTCTTGTACCTAATCTGGTGTTCTCAAGCAGGCCATGTGTGGGCCTGCAAGATCATACTGAAAATGCAGTAAACAGATCTCACTGCAGCTATGATTTGGGTTGTATTAGGTTTCTCTATGTGGAGAAATAAGGATTTGGGGGAGATTCTGATGGGTGGATAGTCACATTGGCCTGAAGGGGATGCTCCCTCAAGGTGGCCCAGAGGTTTGAACCTAGTATTTCTGCTGAGCATGGTCAGAGCCGTTCTGCAGGGTCCCTGGGATGGGAGATTTTACTCCCTTTACTTTACAGATGCTCTTTTGCTCCTTCAGGAATTCCCTGGTGGTCCAGTGGTGAGGAATCTGCTTTGCAGTGCAGGAGACTCGGACCTGATCCCTGGTTGGGAACTGAATGGGTGTGTGTGTGTGTGTTTGCTTAGTTGCTCAGTCGTGTCCAACTCTTCGCGACCCCGTGGCCTGTGGCCCGCCAGGCTCCTCTGTCCGTGGGATTCTCCAGGCAGGACACTGGAGTGGCGGCCATTTCCTCCTCCAGGGGAATCTTCCCGACCCGGGGATCGAACCGGCGTCTCTTATGTCTCTTGCGTCGGCGGGCGGGCTTTTTTTTTTTTTTACCACAAGCACCGCTTGGGCTTCCCCAGTGGTTCAGCTTGTGAAGAACCCGCCTGCAACGGCGGAGACCCTGGTTCAATCCCTGGGTCCTTGGAGAAGGGAAAGGCAACCCATTCCAGTGTTCTGGCCTAGAGAATTCCACGCACTGTATAGCCCACAGGGTCGCAGAGAGTTGGATACAACTGAGTGGCTTTCACTTACTTGCTTTTGGGAACTAAGGGGCTTCCCTGCTAGCTCAGACAGTAAAGAATCTGCCTGCAATGCAGGAGACCTGGGTTCAATCCCTGAGTCAGGAAGATCCCCAGGAGAAGGGAATGGCAACTCACTCCAGTATTCTTGCCTGGAGAATCCCGTGGACAGAGGAGCCTGGTGTCCAAGAGGTCACAAAGAGTTGGAGACAACTGAGTGAGTAACACTTTGACTTTCTCTTTCTTGGGAACTAAGATCTCACATGCCGCGGAGCAACCAAGCCTGCATGCCACAGCTAGAGAGTCCACACCCCAGAACGAAGGACCTGACCCAGCCAAATAAATAATAAATAAACATGCAAAGAGATGCTATTGATTTAGCTCCCATAAAACCATGCTTCTCTTTTTATAAAAGTTGCCCTGCAGGATGATACGTAACCATCACTTGAGTGATGATATTTTTTAGTATACCTAACTGGGGCAAGATACCCAAGTAGAAGACAGATACCTCAGACATACTTGTTAATGGGAATTCAGCATAGCACCTAGGAGCACAGCCTGGAGTCTCATGACCTGAGCTTGAATCCAGCACTTTCCAACCATGTGGCTTTTTATGAGTTACCTATTCTGCCCCAGTCTTCTCCTGTGAGAAGTGGGGTTATAACAGTATCTCCTGCATCTAGATAAATCGTGTGCTAAATGCTTAGATGCATGCTTGATCACAGTGCTCTGAAATACCTGTTATGACTCACGTTTGTCATTTTGTTGAAAATTCGGGGCATTCGTTCCTCTCCACATGGCCTCCACTTAGGATGCATAGTGAAGTTGATCTCCCAGCTGAGGGTTTAAGGTGGGGTAAGACCTCACATACAATACTTTTTTGGCTAAAATAAAGTATTTCTTTTAACTGGGAACTTCGCATGCCCATTGCTGTGGGGCTCAGTACTGTGGGGATAAATGGGAACAAAAAGCAGGACACCCCTCCTCAAACACTCTGCAGTCCAGCTAGACAAACGTGACTGTCAGGCCTCAAGTGGAGCTGGAGGGGAGACAGGTGACATGTGGGAGGCCTTCCAGAGATGGAGGCACTTAAGGCAGCCAGTCTGGGTGGCCAAACCAGGCTCCTGGAAGGATGATCTGAGTTTGGAAATGGGGTGCAGACTTGCGGGATGGAGGTGGTAAGGTGACGTGGAGGCGGTGATGAAGCGTGTTGGGGGGCTCGGTGGGGAGGCGGCAAGGGCAGGCCCAGGCCAAGGGCGAACCATACGGTGAGCGCGGACGGCACCGGGAGGTCAAGTGAGAGAGGCCAGACTGCAGAGGTCTTCACAGAGCAGGCAAGACTAGAGAAAAGGAAGTGAGAAGGAGCTCTCTGCGGGCTCTCTGCGAGCTTGGCAGCTGTGTCTCCCGAGGCCCTTCCCACCACAGCAGCGTCCCCACGCCGGGCCCCGCGCATCCTCCAGTGACGAAGACGAGCTGGAGGCGTTAGGCTTTTTCCCCCATGTGAGTTACCAACCACCGCCAGGCCCCAGGAACTGTTTTAGGAAAGGCCGTGGTAGGTTGCTTGGAAGCGGTGAGGCTGCTGTCTCTACTTATTTACGTCTGAAATCTCGACTAGGACGCAGAGAGAGGGTGGGTTTGCTCAGGTGAAGGCTCGTCGTCCTGCGTCTTCCTGGACTTTGCTCAGAGCTCCGTGATGATCTGCTCGCGCGAAGGAAGTTTGCTGGCCCGGCTGCCCAGCTCTTGCCTCCTCCGGTCTTGCCTTTGCTCTTGTTAGAAGCCCTGTTTTGTTTCCTCCTCATGGGCCCATTCCAGCCTTGAGTGAGGAGCGGGCGGTCCCCGGCAGCGCATCTGTATCATCGCTTGGTGCCTGTGAAGTGGAGGGAAATAAACAGCACGTAGGAGGGGGAGTCTGTGTTCTAAGAACTGCTTTGGTTTACACATCTATAGATACACTCACCCAGCACCGTGGGTCACATGGACTGGCTGGTGAAGCTGAGCATGAGTCACTTGTAAATTACTCATAGAGAAAGAAATATGTTTCTAAAAGCCAAGCACCGTTGGCTTACACATGAAGCCGGGGGAGTGAGCAGGCAGCCTCATAAAGCACTCAGGCCTCCCGTGACAGCTGGCGTGCACGGTGCATCTGGTGGGAAGAGTGAGTCTCCGGGCCCGAGAGCCCGCTGCCGTGTGCTGGAGCTGCGGCTGAGCGTCTCCACCAGCGGGAACCCCCGCGCTGCAGCAGGGGTGCTTGGGATCGGTTCCACCTTTAGCCAGTCTTTCTCATACAGTCTCACTTTGGCACAACAACTCTTCCATTTTTTTTAAGATTGTTGTTGTCGTCGTCATTGTGGACCGTTTTTAACGTCTTTATTGAACTGGTTACAATTCTTCTGTTTTCTGTTTTGGGTTTTGGCTTTGAGGCACCTGGTTTCTCTGACCAGGGATAGAACCCACACCCCTTGCTTTGGAAGGTGAAGTCTTCACCCCGGACCACAGGGAAGTCCTGAGAGCGCATGTATGTATGTGGCTTGGAGGATGAGTGCTGGACGATGTTGTGACGGCCTCTGCCGAACATCAGTATGAATCTGCCAGGCACACCTGTGTCCCCCCGCTCCTAAAGCCCCTCCCAGCCCCCTCCCCACCATCCCTCCAGGCTGTCACTGAGCACTGGTGAGAAGAACTCTTGATTGAGGCCTGAAGGTGGTCAGATGGTGGAGACAACCGTCTGAGCCTGAAATATGGAGAAGTGTGTTGGTTGGACAAGAGGTCAGGTCGGGAGGGGCCAAGGAGAGGAGGTCTGTGAGGGTCTCAGAGGACAGGAACCTCAGCAGAGCCGTGAAGGAGAAGGAATTCCATCCCAAGCAAGGTGGAAAAACCATCTGAGCGAAAAGAGTGCTTCCGGGACAAAGGCTGCCCCTTCATTGGATCCACTGGGAGTCTGAACTTTTTTGACACACGCAAAAAATAGAGAAGAGGAGAGAACAGTCGTCAAGAGAGGCCAAGGCACTGCTTGCTTACTAAATTAGCCCAAAGGAGGGATTTCACCAAATGCAAATTGAACAAAGAACAATATGTGTGACTCAAAATATCCGTTATGCTCTTACTGTGAGAGGGTGTGAGGCAGGGAGGTGACCTTTGAAAGGTTTTAAAGTTGTAAACTTTTGTAACCACATTGTTTTGATTGCTGGAAGATTTAAGAAAGGATTACCTCGGGGTACCATTTTGGAAAAGTGATTTAGAAAAAAAAACACACACACCTGCTCTCTACATAGTGTGCTGGGACTTTCTCGCTGTTTTTGCTTTGAAGACGTGCGATTCAAGTGTCCGTGAAGCGCTCCGCCCCCGTGAGAAGGAGACGAGAGCTGCGGCTCCGGCTTGGCGGGCCTCCTGCCCCGCCGCTCTGCCAGAACCCGCCCCGGCGGGTCGGGGCGCCCCTACGCGCCCCCCACAGGAAGTGCCCTTGGCCTTGCTGCGTCTGCCAGCCCCCCCCGCCCTTGCCAGTAGGGCCGCATCCTCACGGAAGGGAGCCTCTGTCCCCCACCCTGGACTGGTGACTCCGGGCCAGACGTGCCCCTGAAGTCTCCTCGGAAGTCTGGGAAACAGGAAATGTGCAGAAAATGTCTGATATGCCCGGTCATGTGAACTCCTCTTTCGATGTTGCAACAGAATTTTGGAAAAGAGTGCTCAGAGCCGTGGTCGCACCCTCCCTGTCAGAGAGAGCCTCTGCTCCTTTGAGAATATGGTCGATTTGACTATCCCGCCTCAACTTCCCTCTTTCTAAACACGTTAACCCGATGCCTGAAGAGCAGACCCAGAAAAGAAGGCGTCTGGGCCTCCAGCGGCGCGGCCAGCTCGCCGGCAGGGCTGCTGAGCGCGGCCCGCGTGCCGTCGCCCCCGCAGCCCCCGCAGCTCTTCCGAGCGCCCAGCCCTGCCGGCGTCTCGGTGCAGGCTCACCTCGCGTCTCCGGAACCTTCCGAGCCGTGTTTGCAGTAAATGATCGATGGTGAGCCTGGCTCCCACACATTTGGCTCTGACCATCTCCACGCTGAAACATTCAGATGCAAATAATGTTCAAACTAAATGGCTTCAAGGGATCTTTCTGGGAGGATGGAAAAGCGTCCGTATCTTCAGAGGGGAGTGGCTTCCGCTTTTAGTCCAGATCCATCCAACGGTACACACACACACAAATGTTCATTTTTCTATAGGTAAATTATACCTCCAGGAAAATGTTGAAGATTAATACAGTGGCCTGAGTGTGGAAAAAAATTAAAAGTGGACATGATGTAAATGACTCCACTGAAAGGGATTTCAAAAACACTAAGAGCTGGCCAGTAGAAACTTAAGACATATCCGTGGGCAGTCTCCCCACCCCCCCACCCCCTGTACGGGAAATCTTTGCAAGGTGAGCAGATTCAGCCCAGCCTGTAGAAACTACAGCTGGCTATGTGCATGCGTCTGTTTTCATATGTGGTTTGTTATCTTGATGTCCATTTTTGTTCGGCTTATTTCCC